>JAFBJS010003609.1:0-36015 GCA_016785265.1 Paraplagusia blochii | reverse complement strand
TGGAGACATTGGTAGAAGAATGATCCTAGAAATGGAGCTACCAGGTAGGAGACAAAGAGGAGATTGATGGATGGAGTGAAGGAGGACATGGAGGTGGTTGGAGTTAGAGTAGAAGATACAGAGGACAGAAGGAAATGGAAAACATTGATTCGCTAAAAGGAAAAGAAGACAATAAGTCTTTTTCGTAACTTTAAATTAAGTTTTAACTTATATTTCGCCGCAAGGTGACGCTCTTAGTCATTATTTACACCGGGAAACGAGACCTGCTTCCACCCACAGAGAATCCTGGGGCGTGACGTCATCTAGAGTGACAAGTAGGAAGCGGAGCGAAAAGGACAGTCAAGTTATGCTAAGACACGCGAAGCACAAAGAGGAAGTTGCCCCTAAAATTATTGAACGACACGGCTTATAAACCTGACGAAATGACAGTGTTGAAAGTCAAAGAATGTGTGTGCCTTCTGTTAAATGTAACGAAAAACAAAAAAGCGAAATTCCGGAAATGAAAAAAAACTTACTGTTTTTCTTATTCAAATGAATTATTTACAAAAACAACAAACTAAAGGTCAAAATCAATTATAAATATTGTACGTACAAAACATTTGGGTGCTAACGTCGGACTAAAACGAGGTATCGACGTCTTTTATTTTGAAGGGAATTCCGGATGTGGTATTTTTTTTTCAAACTCTAGTTGAGCGAACTGCGCTCGGAAAGCTGTCAGCCGAGCAGCCCAGCGGTGTCGACAGGCAGCTACAGCCCCTCGAACTCTCAGTCTGTACGGCGTCTGTGAGGGCGGTCTGCTGGTCTGTGTCCCAACAGGCGTGAAACACACAGCCGAAGAAAGCGAAGACGAAGCCGCGGCGTTGATTTGTCTCGTATTTATTCGGTACTGATATGGCCGATGTAAGTTTGAACGAGTCGTCCACCGAGGACGTAGGCAACCGTTTCGCTCGCAAAGGTGCACTGAGGCAAAAGAACGTTTACGAAATAAAGAACCACAAGTTCATCGCCCGGTTCTTCAAGCAGCCGACTTTTTGCAGCCACTGTACCGACTTCATCTGGTGAGTTCCCCCGGTCTTAGCACCTCCACCTTCTGCTGCCGCTGCCTGTTGCATGTGTTGGACAAGTTTGGGTGCAGTACAGTGAGTGCTCCATGATGAAACACAACTTCTCTGCCTTCTCCCCACACTCTTCTTACGGAACCACAGCAGGACCACACACACTGTGAATTTTGTCAAACAATTCTCATTGGGAGGAGTTCAGCTGTTGCTGGTGTTGTTGTTGTTGTTGCTGTTGTGGTTTTATGTCTTGTTGACTCTCTGGTCGAAGGCCCGTGACTTCAGTTTGTGTTTTAATTTTCTGAAGTTAGTTTTCAACTCCATCCTGTTCCTTGACTTCTGTCTGACTCTAACCCAGGTCACAACTGGGTCTGTTCTGATTTGGAAGAAGGTTCTGGTACAGGAGTGTCCCAGTGGTCCACACTGCTGGTTCTGTCTGTTTAATTCACTTTAAATCATTGTCTGAAAAAACTGAAACTAAGCAACAACCAGCGAAATACAGTGTTTTCCAGTACATTTCCAGGTTGCTCAAACTGTTGGTTCGTGGGCTACTTTTGGCCAAGAAACTTAGAAAATTTGGACCATGTGAATACTACTTCTACTTCTACTAGTACTACTTATAAAAATAACTGTTAGGCTTTTGTTATTGGTCATTTAATGTCAGGGAATTTTTATCTTATTTTTGTATCTAATTTTAACACTTTAATTTGTACTAGTACTTTGTTGGTATTGATATTAAACAATAATAAATGATCTGATTAATATAGATAGATAGATGGATTTTACTTTATTTATCCTTTTGGATTAAAATGATCAATATTTTCATTTAAAAATCCTTATTTACCTTGGTCAAATAAATGTGCAACACAAGTATTATTATTATCCCTGGAGTATGTGAAGTGAAAACTACCCTAGTATTAATATTACGGTTATTGTTCTATGGTTATGTAGTCAGTTCTCAGTAGGTCTTCAGTTGTGTGCTGCCAGAAATATAAAAAAAAAATAAAATATTAATTCATTCACAGTAAGGCTCTCAGTTTGGTGCAGTGTTATTTGGGTGCCAGTCATGGAGATCTGATCTGTCTTTTAGTGCTCCATTTTTCTTATTTACAGGAGCAGGATCAGGATCTTTTTCTTCAAAAAGTCATCGATAAATTGAGCTGATTGAACATTCATGTCACTCAAAAATAAGTATTTTTACTGAAGTAGTTATATGGTTGGTTAGTTCTGTAAATTTATTTTTCTCTCTCTAAACTGTTCTCTTTATTATCTTTATCTGTTACACATTAAAAGTTCATTCTACCTGGCGTATCTGCTCATACTGATATGGATCTAATCTTCTTTCCCCCCACGCTGTGGTTGAGTCAGATCAGATGGGACAAAGTAGTATTTCTTTTCCTTCGTTTCCGTTGCCGTCCTTAATCCATAACCCTTGTTGAAGCCTCTGAGAAAGACCTGACTAACCCCGTGGTGACCTAGTGGTTAAGGAAGCGTTCTCTGGTCTGCAAGGCTTCAGGTTCAAGTCCACCAGTGGGTCGGGGGTCGGGATGCTGTGAGCTGTCCACCTGCAGGAAGGCTCACAGTATGGTGTGTAGTGTGATTTGAGTGGCAGTTGTGGAGACTGGTTCTCCTGCCACCTGAACCAGATAAGAGGATGAAGATGAATGAAGAAGACTGGTGCTTCTATGGGGAGTTCTGCAAAGACTTGATATTATTAACATAATTCAGAACCACATGTTCTGTACACCAGAGATGACAAGGCCACGACAGTTTTACACCAGAAAAGATTATAAAATAATTTTATTTCGTCTTTATTTCATGGTCAGCTCCAAGTCCACAACTTCTTCCTGATGTTGTTTCAATTCTCCAGGTTCTCAGTACAGCCAAGCTACATGGTCTGGTAGCAGAGAACACATCCTGTGTTAAATGTTGTGTATTTACTAAACTAGTAGTGTTCACCAACCTATTTTGTGCCACGGACCGGTTAATTGTCTTGTACTATTTTCACGGACCGGTCGTTAAGTTGTGGCAGATAAATAGCCCTTAATAAAATTAGATTTCCAGAGTTCGGAAATATTTTCCTACCTATAAAATCTTCCTACCTGAATTAACAGCCTATAACTTTCTGCTACCAGACTGGAAAAAAAGTTAGAATCTTGTATCATTGACTATGCGTCGTTTTGAGTTTATTGTTGTTGTCTTCATTGAGAAAATATTTCCTAATCAAATATAGTTGCATTATTGATGATGGAATCCTAGCCATTCTATTGGTCAGTTCTTTTGTTGATATGGGTACGGATCAAGTGGAAGGAATAGACAGATGGGGACAAAAGGAAACATTATTTATTTGCGGCCCGGCACCAATTCACCCACGGACCTGTACTGGTCCTCGAACCAGTGGTTAGGGACCAGTGAGTTAAAGAATGAAAAAAGTATTGCTTTCAAGTAATTTATAGTCCTGGAAATATGGTACTGCAGATTTGCCAAATTTATGGTGTTGTCCTCATCATTTAATTTGGACCATTTTTTGTCTCTTAATGACAACAACATTAAAAAAAAAACCCCAATAACTACAACTGATGAAGTAACATGAAGCAACCATCACTGCAGTTACTATGGAGGAGGCTTCAACTACGCTGAATCAGCAGTGAGGTCATCAGTCAAACTTCTGCCAGTGCTAATTGAAGCCACCTGCAGCCAGTCCTTATTGGAGGCTTCTGGCATTTTCCAGAGTCACTCCATGATAAATCAACGCTGCTTACACACAAAAACACACAAAGACTCGCAGCTTTTTGTTTTGTAATTGACAAAATACTCTCCACTTTACTCCTACAAATATATACCTAATCCGTAACCCTTTAATCTGCCCTTATTTTTAATCCCTGCACTGAGCTGTAGTATTTATGAAATACTTGATGTTTACACAGACACAGATCAGGTGAAGGTCATCTAAGGTCATCTGAGGACATCTGAGGTGAATCTGTAAAAGTCTCCAGAAACAAATAGTTCAGAAAGGACTTTACACAAAGGTTCTATGTCCCCTCTTATCATGAGGACAAGAAGAAAAAGGACATAGACCACATTACTAACCCCCACATGAGGCTGTATTCCTTTAAATAATGCACAGTAGACCAGGCTGGACTTTTGCAGGACTCTTGGTTTCTGTCCTCTTGGCGTGGACCAGAGTAAAAACCTGTTATTGAAAACTAATGGGTAGGAATGGCCTACCACTTAGTTTCTCCTTCCGATTTGTCCCTTTTTCAGGGGTTGCCATGTTTTTCCATGTCCTCCCTCACTGCATCCACCAATCTCTTTGTCTCCTACCTGGTAGCTCCATCTCTATGACCATTCTTCTACCACTGTCCCTCATCTGAACATGTCCAAACCATCTCAATCTGTCTTCTCTAGCTTTTTCTCCAAACCTTCCTGTCTGTGTTGTCCCTCTAATCACCTCAGTCCTGATAGAAATAAACCCTACTCCAACAAAATATTTTGAAAATCCCCGTAGGACATTTCACTTGTTGTGCCTCTGAGTAACAAAGAAGTCCAACGAGGCATTATTGTCCCTGAACATTGCGAGGTCCAGTATCCAAGTTACCATGTTTACCTTTCTCCTACTCCACCACCCAGAGGACATTTTTTCTGATCCTCACAGTGTCGTCCTGCAAACCTCAATACCATCTGCACTCTGTCTCCAGGCCGCTGTAATGAAATCCTTCTGTGTAGCTTTCCCACTGCACTGTCATCATATCCACAGACCAACTCTGAGAGGAATAAGCTACACGCAGTTGCACCTTCGTAAATCAAACCGTGGCCCGGGGGCCAAATCTGGCCCGCAATGTAATGATTTTTGGCCGGTGAGGTAATATCAAATGTGTACTGTAGGTGGCCCACCAACCATAGTAGAACTTATATACTCTCAGAATTTGTTATATTAATAATGCATGCTTTTTCTTATTGTTCTTTAAAGAACGATTCACATTGAAAATGATCAGAAAAGAATAAGAAATAAGAAACATATACCAATGATGTGTGATGTTTTTTAATTGTTGCATTGGTGGTTCAGTGGTAGAATTTCCACCTGCCATGTGGGAGGCGTGGGTTCAATTCCTGGCCAATGCAGTCCTTAAATGTCCAACTTTTGGGACAGTTGGTGGCCTAGTGGTTAAGGAAGCGGACTTGGGTCCACAAGGTCCCCAGTTCAAATCCCTCTACCGCTGGACATAGTTGGTTACATTTTTAATTTTTACACTATATAACACTATTTCATATCCGTAGAGAAGGGAAAACATTTACGTTTATAGTTAATTTCTCATTATATATTAAGTTTGGCTGTGACTTCATGACAGTTTTCAATTCTGGCCCGTTGTCATATTGACTTTGACAGCCCTGGCTTAAACACACACCTTTATTGCAAACAGCCCATGACCTACATTAACAGCAGGTCTTTAGCTCAACGCACAGTGGCCTTTTACCAAATACAAGCTCGGCAGGTTCTGAAGCTCAAAGCAAACAACTCTCCTCCGTAAAACTAGTCACTGGGTCTTTTTGTCATTATTGTCCCATAACTAGTGACACAAAATATTTAAGTTCACACAAAAACAGTTCTATTAGCAGTGAATGCATTTGAAGCCACTGGTATAGAAGCAGGAAACATTATTGAACTTTCTCCAATATGTGTCCTTCACCAGAACATCTGAAACATATTTAAGGGTTTTAAGGAACATTAACAAACATTAGTAGTAGTAACCATAAGATGCCGTAATCATAACATCATCGTTTGACAATATATGACCAATACATAAAGAATGTTCAGGTTCTTCTCCTTTCCCTTTGTCCCTTTTTCAGGGGACACAGCGAGTCAGCAATTTTCATCTCCCCCTGTCCTCTGTAGTTTCTTCTCTGACTCCAGCTACCTCCATGTCCTCCCTCACTGCATCCATCAATCTCCTGTTTGTCTCCTACCTGGTAGCTCCATCTCTAGGATCATTCTTCTACCAATGCATCCACTGTCTCTGGTTCTCTAGCTTTTTCTCCAAACCTTCCTGTCTGTGTTGTCCCTCTAATCACCTCCTTCCTGCTCCTGTCCATCCTTGTCTCTCCTAAAGTGAACTTCAGCATCTTTAACTCCTCCACCTCCAGCTCTGTCTCCTGTCTTCTACTGATTCCTAGTGTCTCCAATCCATCCATCATGGCTGGTCTCACCACCGTCCCTTCACCTTAGCTGACTCTCTTCTATCTCAGATCATTCCTGAGACCTTTGTCCAGTTGTTCCATCCGACAGATGCTCTTGTGCAATAGTTGCTCAACTGACGATCACATCTGCATTACACCCAGATGGTCCTAGGTTTGGTCCCCAGAAGAACCACATACCTAATGGTGTCCCCTATAAGTCGTAGTGTCCTGATTTTTGTCTTCCTTGAAATAAGAGAGTAAAGAGTCCAGGGGTTTCATTCCCAAAGAAATTGTTATTATATATTTTTCTCTAATGAGTCTAAATTGAATAAATGTGTTTTTTGAATTGTATTTATGCATAATTTGCCGTCTTCTTGTGGAAAAATCTCCTTATTGACGTCTGTTGTCTTTGTCTTCACAGGGGGTTTGGAAAGCAAGGATTCCAGTGCCAAGGTAAAGCCAACTGTTTTGTTTGCATAACAATCAGAGTCTGTCCTGCAGCTCAGTGCATGTCTTCATGGGAAGACTCTCTGAAAAACATACTAAGAATAGAGGTCCATGTTGGACACATTTTCACGTATAATTTAGACACTATTTCCCTCAGAGCTCTATGGTAAATGAAGCGTCTGTTTCTCGCAGACGTCTTCCTGTATTGATCCACGTTACGCCTTCTTACATTTGAGGTGCATTTCCCATCCACCTGCCATTTGGAGGTCCAGGCATAACTCTGGGAATTCCTCAGTTAATGTGGAAACGCCAGGTTGTGCCAAGGCCTCAGGCTGCCTGTTAGGACCCAGGTAATGTTGCAGTTGATGGCAGACTCCACCTCCACCCCTTCATAAACACCACGTAATGTTTTTAAGCGGATGTAGTCTAAATTATGCAGTACACGAGACACATACTGCATGGAGTATGAACTCTAATGTACAGTGTATTTAAGGGAAGACTTTTATATTTGGAATAACAGCAACAGAGTGGGGGAGAGTGGAACAACAGTCTCCCTCTTTCTCTCTCTTCCTCCCTGTCTCAGTCTACACCTTTGTTCCTCTTCGTCCCTTTCATGTCCTTTTCCTAAAACTTTTCTTCACTCGTCTGTGACACGGCAGCCATTTGTTTCGACAAACACATCAGTGAAGTACAGTACAGTACACACACAGAGTACAAACTGGTTTATCATTTAGTGTGATAACACTTCAGGTGATTTATTACATCCTGTGGGTGTGTGTGCAGTATTGAACCTACGTCAACACCCGTCTGTGATCTGTCACGGTGGTGAGATTCACCCGGTCTGACTGAACCGACTTCAAAACAGTCTTCAAAACACTGCAGATGCACGGGTTCTTGGACATTTGGCATCAAATGAACAAAATTGACATTGATCAAGTACAAGATCTACACCTTCATATGGCGATATGAAAAATATCATATATCACAATATGGATATATCTTATATCACGATAACGATATATATCACGATATGCCACAAAAGGAAGTTAGACAAATGTCAGCGCTTACTTTTCTCCAACTTTATTTTTCAGTGATATTTAAAAAATGTGTGTTACTCAATAAGAAACACACATTTTAGTGCAGCAATGGAGATGGATCATTTGAGAACAGCTGTGGTGGAGATACAGTAGCCTTCACATGTTTTTCAAAATAAAGGTTTGTTAAAAATTGTCAAAAAAAAATTGTCAAAAAATGTTGTGTAAAGAGCAAAAAATGTTCAAATTTCAGAAAAGAATAACACATTTTTGCACCAAAGTAAAGATTATTATTATTATTATTATTATTTCTTAAATGCCCAACTTTGTAATGCAAAGTTTGCAAATCAACATAAATAGTCAAAATTAATCATCAGGGTAATCATCAAAATAATCAGGGTTGAAAAAAACATGACGTTAACCATGATTTAACGTGCAAACATAAAATGCTACAGTTAGGTTAAATGGCTTTACTGATGTAATGTGAGACGCCATATGTGATTGTTTACGGCGCTGGGACGTTATTTCACACGGCATGTCTTAAGTGGAAGACCACTTTATCGCCTCTCTCGTTAAAGGTGCTTCTCCGTGGGCAGCTCTCTCTCAGTTGCGACTCCGTGCATGAAACTTCAACCTGTTGCACGTCCATCGTTCACTTCTGAGTGAAGTAATGTAAAGCGTCGCCATGTCGCAAAACCAAAAACGTAGGTTCTTTGCAAGAACTAACTTTTCTTCATAAGTTCCTGGTCAATTTTTGCTGGAAATGACTGTATTATGTTGTTTAAAGGACGGTTGGTGGCCTAGTGGTTAAGGAAGTGGACATGGGTCCGCAAGGTCTGCAGTTCGAAATCCCCCTATCGCCCAGTTGCCGCTGAGGTGCCCTGAGCATGGTCCCCACACACTGTAAATGTAGGATGTTTTTCTGCATCTGTCACCCAGAATACTGTAGCTTGTACCCTAGGTACTGTGCAATGGTTCATAGTACAAATACATAGTCACCAATGGAAACAGAGATAAGCTTCAGGTGATAATAATAATAAATAAATAAATATTTCAATAATTCCATCACCACTTGTCAGGATAGCCGAGCGCTCTAAGGCGCAAGGTTTCAACCTTCCTTTGGGTCTAATGGTTAAGGAAGCGGACTTGGGTCTGCAAGGCCCCTCGTTCGAATCCCGATACTGCAAAAAGTTACAGCTGAAGTGCCGTGAGCATGCACCACGGGCGCTCCGGTTCTACTCCTGGGCGATTAATAGAGAAAAAAAGAAAACGAAAACTTGTTTAATAGTAGTTGTTTAGATGTTACTCGGTCAACGACAAAATATCATCATCAATGTTCAATGACTTGGGTAGTGCAGGTCCGTGGCTTCTGAAGTATGGGTCCACAGAAAACAAGTTCTGCTGGATTTCCAGCAGCAGTCTACTCTCCTCCACCCCAATTGCTCTGCACAGCATCAGCCCTTGCAGTTTTTCTCTTTCTTGCCTGTATTTGGTTCTCGGTGCCCACTTTTACAAAGAACACCAAACCCCTGTATGTTATCGTACACAGCTGCAGTCTGTGACCACATTCACACATTGGCCAATCAACATGAATCCTTGCCAGGACCCATTGAATAAATAATAAAGGCCTTATCAGGACAGAGGTGATTGGTTACAGAGTTGCTTTCAGGGAGAGAAAGGTTGACACTTTATAATAGAGTATCTGTCGAGCCATCAATCATTAAACCCGAACCTCTGCAAAATGAGGGTCACTTCCTCCTGGAGAGAAGAAAGAGACTCTCAGTCAATACCTTAAAAAAAAAAAAAATCACAATGTGCTCAACTGGAGAGTGACATTTCTGCAGCAAGGCTGACATTTCAGTCTAAGTGTCTTCCCTCAAAGATGGTTGAATTATATGCTTTATTTTTCTATGTTCATAAAATATCAGTCGTTTTAAAGCATTTTGATACAATTATATATTTTTTAAATTTATGACAAGTTGTATATTTCACACTGTTTGTGACTCTGGATGCAGGTGCACCATGTTGCAAAAGTGTCTGGTCCTACTTTGGCCAGATCCGCACTCTCTAACACTCTTGGTCTCAAATAACACCTTCATGGAAGTGGAGTAGTTGTGTCGTGCTGTTAATGTTGCTGAATCAAACGGGCTTATGTCACTCACAACCATCCAAGATGTTATCTGCGTCGAGACGGTTTGTCAAACGTCTCTTGGCTTCTTCACTGCCGGAGTCGTGTTTCCAGGCCCTGCTCCGATGGTTGTCGAGCAGCGGATCTGAAAACCGCCATTTAGCTGACGCTGTTTTTTTTAAGGATATCTGTCCTGAAGACTGAGTCAACATAAGGTGTGGGTATCGGCTTCACCTCCACTGGGATGACGCTGTGAGACAAACTTAGTTGATGGCATTTTCTATTCCCTCCAGATCTGTAATATAGACATTTTTTTCCATGAAGACAAACTTTATTTTTGCGTAACCAACAATCTGGAACAAGCTGAGATTATAGATACATGAGGAATCACTTCATAAGACATTAGTCGTACAATGTATTTATTTCACGGATCATAATAAAAAAATGTATGAGCTAAAACTACATATCTTCCCATATAGTTGCCATATAATTGCAGACATGACCTGCAAATGATGATCTTCTTCTTTTTCTTTCGGCTTTTCCCTTTTCGTGGGTTTGCCACAGCGAGTCAACATTTTCCATCCCCCTGTCCTCCGTATCTACAACCTCCATGTCCTCCCTCACTGCATCCATCAATCTCCTCTTCGTCTTCTACCTAGTAGCTCCATCTACAGCATTTGATATGATCTCTCAGGCCAAATTTAGTTACTCTGCGGGCCATATTTGGCCCTCGGGCCTGAGTTTGCCTCGGGTCTGTTCATTGTCTTGATTTGAAAAACGACCAGACCAGAGAGGTGAGAATAAGGCTGATATTCACTGTGAAATTGTGGCCCTCAGTGAATCAGATCATCTCTACCTGGTCGATCTAGAGCTTGTCTACAGCCTCTAACTGTGACTAGATTTCGAAAAC
This sequence comes from Paraplagusia blochii, assembly GCA_016785265.1. Taxonomy (NCBI): domain Eukaryota; kingdom Metazoa; phylum Chordata; class Actinopteri; order Pleuronectiformes; family Cynoglossidae; genus Paraplagusia; species Paraplagusia blochii. The sequence goes on along the minus strand of JAFBJS010003609.1, from coordinate 25,266 downwards.
TTCAGACTAACATTCAGAGTTGAGTTCATACTCAAGAACTTACTCTCAGGGGAAAAGTATCCAAATATGAGGAAACATTCAACCTCTGACTTCATTGTTTGGTTCTACTTTTTTTTATGTGAGTCGGACACCAAACATCTGCTGACCCTCAGCTACCAATAGTCACGACCAAAAATGTTATGTTGATGAAGGTTCTCAGTCATCCAGGTCATGGTACAAGGTTAAAGAGTTAAGTCATTTTGGGAAAACGTTTCTCCTCTCATCCAAGAGGCTTCTTCAGTTCTAACTATGGCTGGGTTAAAAAAATCGATTTTAATTGATTTTTTTTGTTAATAGGACGATATCGATTCATAAATCCAAAAATCAATCTTTTTTTTCCTTCTTTTCCCAACAACTTTACATGAGCTCATGCACCACAGGTGATTACGTATTTGCGTGGTTACGTGCGAGTGTGTTAACTCGCACGTAAAACAAATGTAAAAACAACATGGCACTAAAATCTAAAATCTAAAACTAGAGTCTGCCTCGTAATTTTGGGTCAAGTCATGTTAAATAAAAAATGCATGATGGATTAATATGACTGCTTTTGAGTAAATTTGTGATGGAAATAAATGTAAAAAAATACATTTTTTATTAGCAAATGGATTAAGTTTCAATTTAAGCTTTGATTCTTCTGAGAATAACGTTGGTACCGAACTATAATTGATATGACAAAAACTGAATCGAAAACCGAAGCGAATCGTGAATTGAATTGAATCCTTGTGAATCGAATCGAATCGATTTAGAAAATTTGAATCAATACCCAGCCCTAGTTCTAACTGTTATTGGGGAGTAACAGAAGTTCTATCCTGTGGGTGAGGACTAAAGGTCCCTAAAACCAGGTCCCTCCTGTTGAGTGGACCCGGGGTCACCTGTTGGTATCACTTGTTACCCCACGTTTTCCAAAGAACAAAAATGTTATCTTCTTGTGTTAAATTTCTGTGATCTCCTTTATACTGATAGAAGTACTTACAAAAGACCCTGGCAAAATAAGGCTTGGGGGCCGTATGTGGCACGCTGGTCTGTTCAATCTAATTATGCTGTTAATTTACATTATTGTTATTCTTCTGCCTTTTCCTTGCAAATAAAGCATTTTTCCTAATAGATAGAGTAGAAATGGCCAAGAGCCTTTTAACATTTTAAGTTTTATTCATGACTTTTACTCAGGGTTTATCTTTATTCACACTAATATTCAATCTATCTGCTCTTGATCTACCCCGTTGACTTGCAACCTACCATGACAACCTGGTTATGTAACAGTGTGATTGTTAAGTTAAGTTTATAGACTGAATGCTGTGCCATAACCACTTAAAAATCCAACCAACTTATTGAAACTAGTTTGTTAGAGAAAATCCCTTTATTTCATACTTGGCTGCTCCCTCTTACATTTGTATATTTTCAAAGAAATGGAAAAGGAAATAATAATTTCACTCTTTGTGAAAATTGTGCAGCGATCTTTGCTAAAATGTCTCAGACAAATTTGGTTTAAATGTATTAAAAATGTTAAATGTCATTTGACCCGTGAGAGGAAATTAAAATTCAATCAAGCAAAGATTTACAGCAGAGGCTTAAAAGCTGCGTCATTGTGAGGGGAACAGTTCAGACCGATCCGCTCTGATTGCAGTTCCATCTCTGCAGCCGTTGCTTTAGTTCCTGCCGTCGACTCAACATCCCCCCTTTTTCTCTCCTTTTCCAAAGCGTCCTTCACAGAACAAAGACGTGGATCCAAAGCTTGGAGCTTTGATGCTGACCAGCTGCGTTTTGCCACATGAGCCGGTGTTCTGCCAGATCTTTCCATTTCATGTCGTCTTCTTCTTTATCTCTCAGATATTCATCTGGAACCTTTCTTCTTCTTCAGTGCTGCATCATAGAACATCTCTCCTCTATTATGGAGGTGCACGGCTCATTATGAAGTCAGGATCATCAGACTAATGTGATTATGGACCAGTTCATATGAGCATCAGGCTTCAAGGCTTGACAACCAAACAAAGATGGTTTTCATTCTTCTCCTTCAAACATTATTTGAGGTTTTGGTGTTAATACATTCATTTATCAGTTTTTTTTTCATCTTCATCCGCTCATGTTACCGGGTCGCGGGCTGCACCATTCTGTGAGCTTTCCCGTGGGTGGTGAACTCACTGGACGGTGCTACCTGGTGGTGGACCCAGAGCTTTTGCTCAAAACCCAAGTGATTTTAGTGTTTTTTTTAATTTGATGATTATTGCAGCTGCAGTGGTGGTCTAGTACATGTGTCCACAAAGCTTCAGGGTTGGATCAACCAGTTGGTCATTGGAGAAGTAGACCCCTGTTGGGACATGGAGACAGTAATGGCCCTTTGGTAGGTGACAATATTTTGGTTGGAGAGGTGGAGGTCCAAACCTCCACCTCTCTAGGTTCTCTTCTAGTTGTTTCCTACTCTTACTTTAGATCACAATGTCATCTTCAAACATCATGGTCCACGGAGACTCCTGTCTGACCTCCTCTGTCAATCTGTCCATCACTAAAGCAAACAAGAAGGTTCTCAGGGCTGATCCTTGATGATCCACCTCTACCTTAAAGCCTTAAAAACCACAAGAAACCTTCTTCTTCTTCTTCTTCTTCTTCCTCTTCTTCTTCTCCTCCTCCTTATGGCTTATTCCGTTTTTCAGGGGTTGTCAACAATTTCCATCTATTGGCTTTTTTCACTGTTATTGTTTGTATTTATTAATATATCGTCTTTTATCAGAGGGAAAATGGAAAACTTCCTCACTGTGTGAGGTTGTTTTTGTGTCGTGTCACTCACATAAAACTGCCTTTCAGCTCATTGTGTAATTGAAGGTTGTATTTGATATACACAAGTACGCCTTTAAAACACACACTTTTATCAGTTTGCTAACAACTGCTATCAGTGCAGCCCTAACCGACCTATTTGTATTTGGTTTTCAATTCATCAAATCAAGTAACGTGCCTCTTGTGGCACATTTTTAAAAAACTGAATACCTGTTGGAAAAGTAAAGTAGCTGAGAATTCTGATGATGGTCTGGTGAATCTGAGATTCCTGTGAAAACGTCGGTCGTTTATTAAGATTTATTACCATCCAGCTATTTTAGGATCAAGCTAATCTGACTAAAGGTTGTACATTATTTATTACCTGACTTTTCTTCATTGCCTTTGGAGGAAATGTGCCAAAAAATGTCCCAAACTCACAGACAGGGGCTAAAAAAATGCTGATTGTCATGTTTTTAGAGCCAGATGGAAATGTGTTAAAAGGACTGTGTTAATGCACTGCATTTGGACAAGAAGCAAAGTCGTGTTTATGAACTGAGAGCTGCAGACCTGCCCTTCATTCTTATGGATCTGTGTTAAACTACTTCCACTAAAACCTGCCAAGCACTTGATGCAAATGTTTAAAAGGTTGTTGCATTGATGAAACCATTTCCTCTTTTTTTTTGTCATTACATAATGGAACCCTGGTGATGAATGACCACGTCCAAATCTGTTAGACAATTTATTAAGCGGATTAAAGAGCAGGAGAAGAGAAAAGAGTTTCATTTGTTTGGTCCATGATTCTGTTTTTCTACTAATCTGACTCGGATTTTCTTTTCTCTGTCTATTAACCTTCCGTACTTGGAGTTGGTGTTTTACCCTGTTGCAGTTTGAGGCAAACGGGATTTACTGCTGGTGCTGGTTTTGAAAATTTGACCGATACTTTGAAGCTAGCAGAAAAATATAGACAATAAATATAAGATTAAATGTATTTTTTGTCATTATGACATGACCATGCTCAGGGCACCGCAGCAGTAACTTGGCGGTAGGGGGATTCGAACCGTGGGACTTTCGGACCTAAGTCTGCTCCCTTAACCACTAAGCCACCAACTGTAAATATACAATTAATTGTGGGATATTTTTTCACATTTCATTTTGATAGTTACTACAGAACACAACACAAAACTTTTTTTTACATGTTTTTAATGTAAAGTAAAGTTACTAGTAGGGGTGTGACGATTCACTCACATAACGATCCGATTCATATCTCGATTCACAGGCTACGATCCGATTCAGGAACGATTCCTAAAAAATATTAAACGCTCCATCCAGTTTGATTCGATTTGGTACAGTTTGATCCAAATCGATCCAAAACGATTCATTTGCACACCCCTAGTAACTTGTTATTAGTTACTTTTATAATTTCGTAATTAGTATTGTAACTAGTAACTTTTTCAGAGCAGTAACTAGTAAAGCAATAAGTTATTTTTTTCAAGTAACTTGCCCAACACTGGTCATAATATTGGTTGCCAAAAAAAAAAGCACTTTTATTTATTACGTAATACCAAATGCTCTAAGTATTTTCTTGAATAATTGTCTGGTGGTTAAGAACTGCTGCGACCTTTACTGTGCATCGCTAAATTAAATGTTTTAATGTACATTGACCTCAAAGTAAAACATCAACATGAACTTTACATAATGATTCTGCAGAATATTTTATTTTAAATTTTGTCTTATTTACATCCTTAGCAGAACCTGGGTTAAATGTGACTGTTGGGTTAAATGGTTTTTGTTTAATGAACAACAGCACTTTGGACTTACTGGGTTTTGTTGCGATGGCATCCAGTGATGTGTGGGAACACGTCAGAATTTTACTGGAAATGAGACGATGCTGTGGGCAAATGTGAAGCCAGTGCCAGGACGGGGGTATTTGTGGAGACACAATGTTCTTTCTACTTGCATTTTGTGACCTGTTTAACCCGCTCCCCTGGTGGTCACATCTTCTCTCAAAAATCACTCATTTAGATGATTAAAGCCACATCCATGGGTTGATGTCAAATTTGCTTTTAAATGGCTGATGACATAACGATGGTGTCATGGTGCTTAATGGGAGCTTAAAAAGTACTTTAGCTTGATTAAAAAACTCATTCAGTCAGTTTTTTGTTAATGAAACCTGAAATCTGTGCAGCTTTTCTGGGATTACTTTACTTGAATGTTGAATATGTGGATCTTTACAGTGTCGTGGACGACTCGTATGTCTGTCTCTATAAAAAGGTCTCCATGCTGGCCTCGGTGTCCTTAAGCTAGATTGTTGGCCTGTCTAATAACATAAACCCCAACTTTCAAAGTTTTATATTAATTATAATTGATCAACATTGACTCAAATCTGAACTAAACTCAGGCCCAAAAAGAATCCTTGCTTCTGCTCACGGTGTCCAATGTGCTTGAGATTCATTCATCCATCTTCATGTGCTTATTGGTTTTGAGGTCATGGGGGGACAGCAGTCTCCATGACTACCACCCAAATCACATTGGTGATCTCCCAAACAACTATAGAGGGGCTGGGATGGTGCTATGATCAGAGCGCCTCAGTGGTAACCTAGCAGGTGGTGACCCAAGTCTGCTTCCTTAACCACCAGACCAGCATTTCCTTCATTAGTTGTTAATGAAATATCGGTAGTGGTGAATGGAGTCAGAATAGTCCAAAAAATAACACGGATCCGCAAATGTATTCTGAGAAAAACACACAAACACTACGCTTCACACATCAAAATACGTTTGTGAATTCTTCAAACTATGTTAGTGAATTGTCGTACACGTATGCAAATCGTGCTTTTAATTTGTAAAACTGCGCACACACAAATATGTATTTTTTGAGACTCTTCTTACGCCGACCAGATTCGTGTGCGTAATTTTGCTACGTCAGTCCGTCACCAGCCGATCAGAAGTCTTGCTCATTTTGCAGCCAATCACACGGCAGTCCGATTTTGACGTCACTACACTGCGCTACAGATCACAAATTAAAAGCACGATATGCATACAATTCAAATCACAAACGTAGTTTGAAGAATTCACAAACGTATTTTGACGTGCGAAGCGTTGTTTGTGTGTTCTTCTCGGAATACGTTTGCGGATCTGTGCTTTCAAGCGTGTTATTCTGGCTCCATAGTGTTGGCCTAGTAGTTAGGGGACGTTGGGTCCACAAGGCTTCTGGTTAAAATCCACCAGCTGCCATGTTACCACATGGCACAATCCCCACTCATTGCTCCCTGGCAGCTGGCAGATTTGAACCTTGAACCCTCCGGCCCCTAGAGGTCAAGCAAAGGTGGGGTGTGAGTTTGTGCCTTAATTTTTGTAGTAAACAGAAACAAATCCCACAAATAAATCAGAGATATTTATTGTAATTAAATATCGGTCATTATTAAAAGGCTACAGGAAACGTCGCCTTCTTTCTGCCTGTTGTTATTCCACAGTCGTCTTCTTTGTTCTCTGTTCAAATGGAACTTTCAGTCGGCAGCAGCGTTGGTGTCTAGCAGCCTTTGAAGACTTGTTTGTATTCTCATGAAGGTGACGCCAGTTGAATTCGTTTTAAAGGCCTAGGGGGAAACAGTCACTCGTGCAGCTTATTTGCAATAGCATTACGTCGCCGCGATCCGATCGTACTCTTTCTTCTTCTGTCACTCCTCTGACATCAGCCTCCCTAGTACAACAACTAACCTTCTTTAGTCTGAAAAAAAAAATAGGGCACTTAGACGAAGATGAGCGTTATATAAGCCAGAGATGCTAGTTCTTAGGCCGTAGTGCTGCTAGTGACAGCTGGACTGGGCTAATAATAGCTCAGTGGTTGCGGAGCACCTCACTGTTAACCCGGTTGTTAGAATTATAGCCATATTTTGGTAAAACCAGCTTCACCTGTTTGGATTTTGAGACCTTTACTGCTGAGTCAGTGTGTCCTGTTCTCTGTTCTCTTGCACCAGAGATGCATAAATGCAGATGCTGAAAGAAGTTAGAAAGGTGAAAGAAATTGATTCATTTCTAACTTTTTGGTCGGAATCTTGCATATTATATGCTATATGTTGCTATAGTTGTAGGTGCAAGCGTTAGATGTTGATGTGAAGTGTGGTGTATTAAGGACAACATTGGATTTGTCCTCTACGTTACTTAGCTGTGCAAAGGTATTCACATTCACACATTCAATAATGAGAGGTTGTTCTGAATTCACCCTTATTTTTCTTTATTTTTATTACATACATTAACACTTTCTTTCTTATTTAAGTTGTAAGTCGGCCTCCTCTTTGGCCCACTGGCAATGTTTCTGTCTTTGGTGTAAAACTCCAGGGTTTACCTCCTGGAAAAGTTTGAATCCCGGTTTGGGAAGTTGGCTTGGACAGTATGGAATGGTGCAATGTACCCAGTAATGCATGAGCGGGTGAAAATGGATGGATAAAAGTTGTTAGTATAATTATTTTGCTTCTTAAAGTCTTAAAAAAACATGACATAAAAATACCAGTGGCTGTTGTTTCCTTAATTCACTCTTTGCAGACTGGTACTCACTGACTGAATAATGCACAGAGTAGAAATAGAGATTTTTGAGGGATATGGATTGAAGCTTGTACCTTTCTGGAGGTAAATGCAACTTTGAGTACAGATCAGAAAGCTTTTAAAACAGAAACGGTTTGGTTAATCCGTGGGGAGATGCCGCAACAAACATTACCAAGGATTAGAGCGCAATATTACTGTCTGAATGCATTAGTGGTGTATTTGATAGCTGTGTGATGGAGCCCAGACTAATGCACTGTGCCCTGAAATACAGCGTAATCTGCATTTAATTGCCCTGAGTTTTGTTGTTGCATTGGCATTATCTAATGGAAGAGCTCTGGAAGGGCTTGTTCGAAGAACAAAAGGCGGAGCTGCAATTGTAGGACTGTGTCTGGCTGATAAAGTTGTGCGACGTTTCTGCTCTGCTGTAACAAGGATTTGTGAAATTTGGGCGTTGATTTGTGGCTCTGGGATATTTATGACAGGGAAGCATTTATTCATTCATCTTCATCCTCTTACCCTCTTACCCGGTCGCAGGGGCAACAGTCTCCACTACTGCCACCTTAATCACACTGCAACATACCGTGACCCTTCCTGTGGGTGGTGGAGATGATCAGGGTCGGGGCAGTTCAGTGCGCAGAGCAACGCAAGAGAAATTTATCCTTGTTGTGCTGTTTTGTGAGTCACTATTTTGTGTTGTCTGTGTTGTTGAGACTAATGTGGTTAGATTAAACGTCTTAAAAGGGTCTTAGTGTTAAATTGGACCAACATTCTTTGCCTATTTGAGTTTATGACCAACCAAGATCTTTTGAGATGATCGGGGTAGAATTGTTTGTCTGGATAAAACCTTTAACATTCATGCAAGAACAGCAGCAAAGGCACTTAGGCGTCTGTTGATATTCCATGAGCCAATAGGATTGCTGCTTCACGTGTAACCAATGAGGCGTCAGATTGTGGAACCCACCATGAATTCAGGAAACAAGACCTTGGGAGCAAATCTTAGTTGTGTTATTGCTCTTTATTTCATACATTCATCTTCTTCTGATTGTCCGTTGACGGATCGCAGGGGCAGTTGGCGCCACCCAAATCACATTGCACTGTATTGTGAGCCTTCCTGTGGGTGGTGAGCCCACAAGAAGTGCAAGAAGAATGCTCAGAGCACCTGAGTGGCAACCTAGCAGTTGGTGGATTTGAACCTAGTCCGCATCCTTAACCACTAGGCCACCACTGCCTGTCTCTTTATTTCAATGCAGGTTTATATTTATCTTCTTGTGTTAGCTTTATAAGCTGGGGCAGTGGTTGAATGTTGAACTCAATGACTCAAGGAGGACCTTAGTCCCAGATCAGGCTCAGAGAAGAAATGAAATGTATATCCATGGTGTCAGTAACAGTGTTCAGGTGCAGAGGCAAGGTGCAAAATTGCAGCACTATGGGTTGATTATGGGAGTGGGGAGAAGAAGTGGTCGGCTGGGGGGTGAGCGGGGTGGGTGTACAGTGTCGCACCCTCAGGGAAATAAGGCTGTTCCTCAGTCTACTGTATGAGGAAGTAGACAAACAGAGCGTGTGTTGGGACAGTGAGATCCTCCATGATGTACGAGGCCCATATCCTGCATCTACAGATGTCTCTAGTGGCGGGTAGACCTTCCGGTCTTCTGTGCAGCCTTCAACATCCTCTTCAACGCTTTCTTCTCTGCCGCTGGAGGACAGGGCGCTCCCCTGCAGGAAGGTTCATGAGGGCTGGTAGGGTGCAGTGTGATTTGGGTGGTGGTCCTGGCAGAGGGAGGTCTTTATGTCCCTGTTGAAGATTAATTGACTAACGGGTCTTAGTTTCACCTGATGTATTCATTTCACAGTTTGTTTAGGAAAGTACACGAGGCAGTGAGTTATCAACTGTGATATCTCAGCACCTGACATAAACATTTTTGACAGATTTTTAAAATTGTTCCTGCAACAATATTTACCCCAATCCTAGTAAACGGCCCAGCGTCATCAAGAACACGTCTAAAGATAATCAGCTTCTGCAATGTTGATAGGAAATCTCTTCAGACACCTTTATGACTTGACTAAAAATAAGTTTGTGAGCTTGAGTTTCACTAATGACAGGAGCTTTTAATCAACGCAGACAAGACTGTGTATAGAGCCGAGTCAGTACGTTTTTAAAAACCACATTCTCAGGCCAAACCACTGAGCAGAAATGTCACACAAATTAAAATAAAACTCAAAAAGTTGTTATTTTGTTTCATTGAAATAGAGCTTTGAATTCTGGATATGTGTCATATCAGGGTTAGGGTTCAATCACCATTAGCACGAAATCAATACCTTTGATTTTAACCAAACTCAGCTCTACTTTGACCTGACGCTGACTTTTAGCTGCAGTTCACAGTCAGCGAAACTGAAAATGACATCCTGTGACACACACTGTAGAGCACGCACTTACAGCCAATGCCTAAATGTCACATGGTCATTAGTATCAGCAAGTGTGGTGTTTGCACTTATATTACATTTGGGTGGAAGATGATTAATTTCAAGAAAGTTTAGAAATGTTTTCTGTGGCTCTGAGCTGCTTTTTTCTCTCTCTGTGTGTCAGTTAATAAAGTTCTATTAAACCATCTTAGTCTGTCTTGGCTGTGAGATTTGGTCAAAACACTCTTTTTAACACATGCAATAATATCATTTATATCACCTCAGTGGCAAACTAGCAGTTGGTGGATTCGAACCTTAAGCCTTGTGGGCCCAAGTCTGCATCCTTAACCGCTGGGACACCACTGCTGACTCTGTCTGTATTAATAAAAAAAAATGCAATTCATGTCGTATTAATTGTTTTATATAATGTTACTATACAGTATTTAAACTGAATTAAGGTACAGTTCACTAGCCTAAGTATTACATAAAGTGTTACTGTATCAGGACTGTATTACCTCAGTTTGGCATCAATAAAGTCCATCGATTTTGCATTTTTACTCTTACAACCATCACCTCACTTGAAGAAATAAATAAAAAAAAGCCGATGTTTCTGGTTTTATGTAGGGAAATAAAAGATAACCGATGAATGTACTAATAGAGCATTCAGTATAATATGTGTTGCTGCAGTGTACACTGTTTGAGTAGGTCATAATGTCACAGTGAGGAAAAAATATATATATAAAAAGAGATACTTATTATTATTCTTTTATTGATTAGCCGTGTCTGACTCTGGAAAACCTGCAATTGCCCTTTGGACTTCACTGTTGTATCTGTTTATTGAGGTGAGGTTGTAAATCAGCTCCTAGTGTTTGTTTGTCATTCTGTAAATATTATAACAGTCTTTAGTTTTCTTGTATCCTATGTATAACTAAATATATAACATAGATTTATACTTTTTAATACATTATTGGTATTTCATGTGCAGTGTTGGGACTAACGCGTTACGTAACAAAACTACTTTTTTCGGTAACTTATAATGTAACGCGTTACCTTTCAGTTTCAGTAACGCCGTTATTGTTACTGTGGTGTAATGGGGCTCGTTACACGTTACTATCTGTGGTCCAAGTGGATTGCCGTCCACTAACTGAACCCATGCGTTGAAAAGGAGCGATGATTGGTTGACATAAGTTGACTTTTCAGGCTAAGCCAATCAGAAAGAGACCTGGGCGGGTCTTCTTGCCATATAGGGAAATAAGGAGTCTCACACAAGCGACGCAGTACAGTAGCACACACCCGACGACGGCTAGTGGCAAGTTGAGATTACGATAAAGATGCCTGTCAAAATGTCTAAACATCTATTTTGTTTTTATTGTTCCACTACATTTCATTGTTTTTATTATTATTTAAAGTAAATAAAGTAAAGTAACTAGTTATTAGTTACTTTTATAATTTAGTAACTAGTAACGTAACTAGTTACTTTTTCCGAGCAGTAACTAGTAAAGTAATACGTTACTTTTTTTAAGTAACTTGCCCAACACTGGTCATGTGTAGCACTTAACATTGTCTTGTGTGAAAAAGGTTACTGTAGTAGAAAATCTCCATTGCTTTGCCTTGTAAACAAAATGGAGAGATTTGCCAGATATTTGCATTTGGTGCAAGAACATAATGAACGTCGAGGTTAAGAATAGAAGGCAAAGTGTTGGTAGCAAGTGAATTCAACAGGAGTTGCCACAGCAAATCGATGTTTTCCATCTTCCCCCGTCCTCCATCTTCTACTCTGACTCCATGTCCTCCCTCACTGCATCCATCAATCTCCTCTCCTACCTGGTAGCTCCATCTCTAGGATCAGTCTTCTACCAATGTATCCACTGTCCCTCCTCTCAATCTGGGTTGCCAGTCGGTATAGTATCCTCCCTTTAGACAACCACTTCAGTCTGAGACACCAAAGGAATTTATCACCTGGGTGTAAACAAACTCACCTGGAGCCTCTGTCCAACTACTGCTTCTCCCCCTCTGCAAAACCAAAGACCTTCATTACTGACTGAGAGAGGTTGATCACAGGGTCCATGGATCTGTCTCCGTCCAGCTGTAGTTATTAAGTGACGGTTCTTGCCGTAATTACTTGTCTTTCTCCAACAGGACTTGTCTACAAAATCCATATTCAATTTAATTCAGCAGCAAACACCAAATAACCCTTTACTTTCCTCTAGCTGATTCTTATTCCAGAATGTCCATGCACCTGACCTGAGTTTTTAGTTGGAATATTGTCTTTCTGTCTGTCTGTCTGTCTGTCTGTCTAAACAAAATATATTGTTAGTCAATACATTTTGGGAAAAAATACCGGAATTAATCATTTTTAACAGGGAAAAAAGAAAAAGGTAGAAACCTTAGGGAGAACCACAGGTGAGGGATCCATTGCCTGAATACGTGCATGAAAATGAAAATAAAGTGGGGTTCAAAGCTGGCGTAAAGCAGGCATGGACAAACTAAGGCCCGGGGACCAAATGCGGCCCATTGAGCTTCTTAATGTGGCCCGTCAACCTTGTGAAAAATAAATTATTTAATTATATTATCATTATACCTTTGCCCTTTGCTTGCAATGCATGTGTTTCCCCAGTAAATGGTGTCATAAAGGGTATTAGAGATGTAGCATCTCTACAACTCTAATACCCGCTCCATCTTTCTGCTCTTGACTCGGTTCTCGTGTCCAATTTTAGGACCGCTTGTGGCCCGTGAGTCAAAAAGTTTACTCACCCCTGGCTTAAAGCTTTGAACTAAGTTGTTAGTTGTTATGCCATGTCCTCCCTCACTGCATCCACCGTCTTTTGCTCCTACCTGGTAGCTCCATCTCTCTTCTACCAATGTGTCCACTGTCCCTCCTCTGAACATGTCCAAACCATCTAAATCTGGCTTTTCCTCCAAACCCTCCTGTCTTTGGCCCACGCTGTGGACAGATCAGTGGTCACCACTGTACGTCAATGTTAATGGGATCACCTAAAAGCAATTATGACACCGATTGTGAGTCACCGTTTGATTTTGTTGCCCTTTTCAAAGTGAGTCACGGAGTTTGCCGTGAGGAGGAAAAAGGTGTCGGAGCTGTTTGTTCACAGAGCCCAGAGGTTTTCCCTCCCCAAGTGTGGAAAGTGTCTGAAAATGGCACGAACCTCTTCTCTGGGTTCAGCTCAGACAGCTGTGTCTATCTGGCAGCTTATTGCCATCGTTGTTGTTTTTCCTACATGTCTGTGTGACTGAATAATCTCTGTCTTTAATCCGCACTTGTGAGGATTAGGGATGATGGCGCACATTGTTGTGACCAAAACTGAGTGGTTATAAAAGGGAATGTCTGAGGAAAATGGATCTGGAGATGAAGACTGACAGGGAGTTAGACAACAAGATAATTCCTGCACTTTATTATTTTATAATGTAGTTGTAATAAAGAGCTGTATATCATTTATTCAAAATATCTCCCTTAGTCTGAATTATCATGTATTTCAATACAGAAATAATCACATTTGTTCATTTAGAACAGATTTTCTAATTATTTTAACCTTTCAAACATTATTTTGCAATTATTATTATGCAATTGCAATTTTTCTGTGTCTCAATTTATGGCCTTTTTTTGGTTTTTGGTTTTGAACAATAATTGTTGCTTCACTAATATTATCACCCTGTCCTTTTTAACCTTCTTTGTCATAATAGGAACCGAACTCAGTCACTTCCATAAGAAATATACTATACTAGAAGTATACTTTAAGATATACAGTACATGGTACTATGAATACCAGAGTTTAGAAAAAGGTTGTAAAAGTTTGTAATACTTAAAGTCACAGTCGTTTACTAGGTCGCTAGAGAGTTGTGGGTTCAAGTACAGATTAAATACTATTACTAAGAGTATTTAATTAAGAGTATTTATGTAAATTGTGTAGTTTGAAACACTGTGGTTGTCACCCGGACTTGGCCGCAGTTAGAAATGCATGAAGGTGATTGTTAGTTCTCAGTCATCCAAGTCCTTTTGACCCAAATCAATTGAGTAGAACACACCTGTACTGGTGAGAACTTTTCTCCTCTGGTCTGACGGCCCATACCTGTTCATCACGGAGACCAAAGAGCCACTGCACAAATGGATGCACCAACACACACAGATGAGTCTGTGTTTTTATGCCGGGCCTCAGTTGTTCATATACAGCTTTAAGTGAAGGTGAAGTGAAGACATTGTTGTCAACACAGAGACACTACTATTTCAACAGAGGACAGTTGGACAGTAAGACACCTTTTTTTCCATTCATTTACATTTCACCTGCATTGTTTCCCCAGAAAGGTCAACTCTCTGTCACCAAACAACCTTCCTTGTGACGCACTCGCCCCCTAGTGAGCGAGATTCTCCTAGTGATCACAACATTCCTGCCCTGGGGTGTGGTCACTTCCTTTGTTTTACTGTATTGACTTTGGTCTTCCTCAGTTTTACTCTAATAACTCTCTTAAGTCACTCTGGAAAAATAGTAGCAGAAACCAAACCAGTCCAGTTCCTTGTGCTCGACTCATTCAAACTCTACCTTGTGTTATAGTATCACCATATATTATTATGAAGTTATATTTTTACGACGAAGCATTGAAGGCAACAAAATATATCTTTCGGACAGTGAACTTAAACGTTGAACTACAGTGTTCAAAGCACTGACTTTAAGTGTGCTTAATACATTAATTAGGTATAGGAGCTGTGGTGGCCTAGTGGTTAAGGAAGCGGACTTGGGTCCGCAAGGTCCCCGGTTCAAATCCCCCTACCGCCAAGTCACAGCTGAGGTGTTCGCTTTCATCAGGGTTGGGTTAAATCAGTGCTTCTCAATCCTTTTATGTTCCGCCCCCCCCCAGCAAGAAGAAAACTGTTCCTCTACCTCATAACATCGTATCCTTGTTAACTTAAAGAAAACAAAAAAAGAGATATTGTTCAACTTACAAGGAAGTGCAATTACACTTTATTGTAGTACGACCCAAAAAAAGCATGTTCCGCAGGGTCACACGCAGCATCGCACAGCGCCCCTCCAGGGGGGCCCGCCCCACACTTTGAGAAGCACTGGGTTAAATGCGAAGGTCAAATTTCGTTGTGCTGTGGCGTGAATCCCAACGTCACAAAAATAGGTATTTAATCTTTAAATTCTCAAACAAGCTCAACTAAAGTATCTCACATCATTTTGGTTGGTTCCGTAAAGGTTGCGTTCACAAAATCCATTCAAGGAACCCAAGCAACTTGGATTTGCTATGAAACAATTGTGCCGTGTTTGTATTAATCTGAGCAAAAAAGAAACAGTAGCTTCATAGTCAGGTATATTGTCAGTGGTATATTGTTAGCGGCAAAAGGACATCTGTAAAAATGCTACAGAACAAGCTGTTGTCGACATTCTTAAAGATTTGTGGTTCAGCCTGTATTAAGTCGACTCACCCTGGTTTACAGACAAAACACCAACTAGGTTTACTAGTCATAACATGACATAACAACATTGGGTTTCTTCATAAAATTACCAAAATAAAAGTCAGAGTTGACAGAGCAGTTCTGATCAGCTCCATATTTCTAAAACCAAACTTCCATCCAAAACCGCCACTGTTGAAGATTGTAGCCTGATGGAAATACACTCGCCTACTTCCTGTTTGTTCAGTTTGCATTGTTTCCTCATGAGATCACATCAGGGAGCTACCCTGAGACCGTGCCTCGCTCCCCGTGGATCCGTAATATTACAAATAAACTGTCATGTGTGACTCATTAATTACGAGTCATGTTACGTGTGCAAAAATGAGATCATATTTAAAATGTTTATTTCTGCTTCAAGGAGTCCCACATGATTTCATTGTAGAGTTTTAAAAAAATACACCCGTAAATATGTTTCTCAGCTTTAGAGGTTTTCATTTCTTACATGATTTTAAAAGAATTAAGTTGTCAGTTGTTGTAAAATGTCAGAAAATTGGAGCTGCAAAACGAAATAAATTGATATTCGTATATATACACCTGACCTCCTTAAATGTTACATGTGAAGGTTCACAGTATATATTTACCGAGGCATGTACATTTTCAAATTTATGTGCTGTCTCTACTAACAAAAGTGAACTTTGCTCAGGAGGGCGGTGTGTTTAACTTCAACGTAGTCTCGTGTGTGTGTGTGTGTGTGTGTGTGTATACCAGAGGTGTGTCTTCTGGTTGTAAAATGTTATGTGTATTGACTTACAAAATGTGACTGGGACTTATTACTACTACTACTACAACAACTTATTTTACTACTACTGTTAGTCTTCATTATAATAATAATAATAATAATAATAATGAATGCTGAGTGGTTTGTTACTAAATAGCAATTATTGTAGATTTACAGAAGTAAATCTGCAATCATTTTGTGTTTTAGCCCAGTGGTCCTCAACCACTGGGACGGGGGCCAGTACTGGTCCGTGGGTGAATTGGTCCCGGGCCACAGAGAAATAATGTCTCCTTTTGTCCCCATCTGTCTATTCCTTCCACTTGATCCATACCCATATCAACAAAAAAACTGACCAATAGAATGGCTAGGATTCCATCATCAATAATGCAACAACAATAAACTCAAAATGATGCAGAGTCATTGATACAAGATTCTAACCTTTTATACTGGTCTGGTAGGAGAAAATTATAGGCTGTGTGCACTTGAGAAATCCTTGTTGTGGCCATGCACAGTAAATTTGGGTAGGAAGATTTTATAGGTAGGAAAATATTTCAGAACATGGGAATTTTCATTTTATTGAGGGACATTTATCAGCCACAATTTAACAGCTGGTCCGTGAAAACATTTTGGACATTTAACTGGACCCTGGTGCAGAAAAAGGTTGGAGAACATTGTTTTATACAGAGGGTGAACTGGTGCTATTTTGATATTGACGTGTTCCAAAAAAGACTAGAGAGTCCATGTACTGAAAACCATAAGGAAATCAGAGGGTTTTTGAGTGAGACTGAGTCTGTGACTTGATTGCTGTGACGAAGGCGAAGGTTAAGCCAGCGTGAGGTCCATCACTTTGTCCAAAAATAGGACCATCATCCCTGTCTTTTCCCTCCTAATTTACCCCTGGTTTGTCTCATCCACAGAACAATCAACTGTAGGTTGTGCTTTGTTTTGAAGATTTTCAGCAATCTTCACAACTGGGCACCACCCACTGTTAGATCTTGGTCTGTTCTACAGTCTTTTTCCAACCACGAGTTGAAGCCCAAGCGGCAGCATTTTACATTACAGCTCATAAATAATGTAGCACTGGTCTGCTTGTCTCACAGACAGGAATACAAAGTATTTATCTCTTGGAAGCGTGGGTGGAATTAATGTTTTCACACATAAGAAAAAAAAAGAATTTGAAAAACCGTATGACCGTGTTATTGTGCCACTTTTCATGGTATTACTTCAGGAAGAGCGATTTAAAGATGAGAAATATCCCAGATTGCACCTGTCTTTGTTTGACCTATTCACAAATGTCAAGCATTTGGATCTGTCTCATTAAAGCAGATATCTTGTTAAATAATTAAAAAGTACTTTGGTAAAAATTATAAACTAGTTTGCAGGGTACAAATAAATACGTTGTCACGTACTTAACACTGAGGATTCCTTTCTTTACATTCACTAGTTGTAAACCAGACATTGAATTGTGCAGCCTTTTATTTTGGAAATGCTTGTCCTTTAATATAGTTTTAATGTGTGAGTCAGACTCTCCTAATGTTTCTTGATTACTTGTGTCAAACTCGAGGGCTGCGGGCCAAATGTGGGCCGGCATGTCATTTTTTTCTGGCCCGCACGAGCTTCAAAAGCATTTGCCATATATGGAAGTTCATGCAAAGAGACACAATTTCACTTGATTGAGTAAAAAATCAATTGCAGAAACATTTTTTTTCCATACATTATGATGCAGATACATTACAACAATGATCCATTTATGCCCAGTATATTTTTGTATTTTTGTACAGTATTTAGCTTCCGACTTATGATGAAAAGGGAGTAATGTAGCACCGTCAAACCTGAAAGAAGATGCAGAATTCTCTCTCTCTCTGACCAAACGCCTGTTTTGATTCATGTTTCAAGCCATGTTATGACCAGCCTGAGTGCTGTTGACACCCTTGACTTGCTGATGTCATGCACTGACAGTCAGTCATCCACACACTTGCTAACACATGTAACTGGTACAGCTGTAGTGCAACAGTGTGTCATTGACACCAACTCTCCCCTTCCTGCTTTGCTGCGATTGGATAGTATGTTTGGCCTGTAGTTTTTTTTTCAGACAAGGAAGTTGTATGTAGATAATAATGGGACAAAGAACAAAGTTCCTGGAGATACGAAACAGTACACAACACCTCGTATGCACAGGGTGGCACAGAGTGGCACATCAGCTGATCTAACTCAGCGTGTTTCAAACTTTGGAAGCTGTAGAGCCTTAGCTAGATTTTCCTTCTAGTCCATCTACATTTATATTGTCACCTGTGTGTAGCAGAAGATTTGAAACTTTGAATTGCTGCATCCATTTGTTGCTCCTACTGTAGGGCATAGGTGTCAAACTATGGCCCGGGGACCAAATCTGGCCCCTAGAGTAATTATTTTTGGCCAAGGAGATAAAATCAAACGAGTACAATAGTTGGCTAGAATTTGTATTTCATATTAATAATGCATGCTTTTTGTTATAGCACATACATTTGTTATTCTGTAAAGAAAGATTCCCATAGAAAATGATGTGAAAAGACAAGAAAGAAACTGAATAAAAAAACAAGCTAATCGCTTGTTGCAGCCTCGTACACACTACACAACACAAGTCACGTGACTGAGCCAAAAATGGTGCCTGATCACCCTCAGGATCCCACATTGTATGCAGGCCTTAGGGCAGGGAAGAGCAAACTAAGGCCCAGGGGCCCTAAGGCAGCCTCTTCAGCTTTGTTATTCGGCCCGCCGGCAAATTGTTCAACATTGCATTTTAGCGTTTGTACAAGTTAACATGAACCGAAGCACGTTCCGACTTGTTTGCAACACTAACAGTGAATGTGTTTACAGGTTTTCCCTGTTCACAAGTGCATTTTTTTTTAAAAACCACATTACTCTCCAAGCCGTTGGAGCCTGGTCATTTGTTGCGTCGTGGTGTGACTCCTCAGTATGCAGTGTTCAGTCTCGCTGTGAAGAAATTAAGATGATGATGAAGAAGAAATGCTGCTCCAGGAGGGACAAAAAACCCCCAGAAGATTTCCGAGGTGTAGGAGTAATTCAGAGTAGATGGATAATAAGGAATGTTAAAAACATCTAAGAAGCAGTTGTACTACAGGGATACCTCGGATCCCATCCAGCTTTGTGGTGTGCACCCCTCCTACTCGTTCACACCTGCCCACTCACACAGACCCACTTAGTTGAAGGCTGAGGCGAGTGATGTCCCTTCTCTCTTCAGACTCTAGGAAGTGCAATAATCAGGTTCTGGGACCAGCTGACTGCAGCTCTGGGAGCTCACAAAGAAGAGGTTCTCTGAAGGACCTGGACATCGACTGAAACTGCTCTCTGTGATTGAGAGACTTTAATTTAGTTCCACAAACCCATTCACCTCTTCTTTTTCTAGCGCCTTGGTTTCTGGGCCTTCTTTAGCTTTTGGGGACATTAAATTTTCATCTTCTCATTTCTAATTTTGTCCATGATGTAAGAAAAGAAAGAAATCACACTAATGACATTCCTTATCCGACACTTACTTTCACTGTTCCTCATCTGTTAAAGGTTTCAACTTTGCTTTTTATTTCATGCAGACTTTATATTTTTGAAGATTAATCAGGATAATTGTTCATCCCTGGATCTGGAGCTGGAACCCTCTGTTTCTACTAACTTGACAGACTTGTGCTACAACGCTGAGTCACGATCCAGGAAACTTGTCTCGCCTCACGATTTGCTGACATGTCTGTCATGTTGCTTGTTATCACCTTCAAGGCAAAGAAGTTGATGCTTTAACCTCGGCCTGTGGGCGATTCTCTTCATCTTAAAGATCAGCGTTTTTTACAAAAGAGAGCGAAGAATCTCAGGATTATAACAGTTGCATTCCAAGCTGTGAAGTGGAGTAATTCATTCATTAAACTGGTGCCATTACTCTCTTACAAGTTGCTAATAGCATTTTCAGTGATAGATGGACTTTCAACGTCCGACTTTTTACCGCACACCCAATGACCGATGAGAAAAATGTGTCTTGTTTGTAATGTTTACGATAATGTTCCAACTATTAAATGTTTCTGAGTTCTTTGGACTTTATTAAACATACATCAGGCTACAGTTTGATTTTACCTCTGCAGCCCAGGGGACGTCCATTATGTCCTGAATTATAGATGACACCACAGGATACTGTTGAACATTAAGCTCAAATATTACTACCTGTTGTCGTTATTCTTGATAGTTGGACTGTAATTCTTACTCAGTCCATTATTCCTAAGCCCAGCGCTCACAGATCACTGCAGGAGATACTTCAGAGGTTTTTTTCATGGTGTGGCTACACTTAAATCCCAGCTACCAGAGAGCTTATTTATAAGATCTGTGACATGAATCAGGCTGTCTGCCACGATGGCCACTATCCCCGTCTGTATTTATAGCTTCTGCAGGGTTTAACCCACTTTACTTTCATTAAAGAATTGTTGATCTGAAGTCCCACAAATCCATGCTAGGCTGTAAGCAAAACAAGGACTTCAAAACTAAACAGAACCTTGTAAACTACTGTTCTCCAGTTTAACCCTTAAAAATAACCATTCAATGATGGAACAATGACATTGAACCTCCAGGGTGGTCCACGTTCAGTCACTGGAACAACTGGAGAAAAGAGTCAGGAGTGATGTGTGGTAGAAGAGAGTCAGCTAAGGTGAAGGGACGGTGGTGAGACCAGCCATGATGGATGGATTCGAGACACTAGGAATAGACAGAAGACAGGAGACAGAGCTGGAGGTGGAGGAGTTTAAGATGCTGAGGTTCTCTTTAGGAGAGACAAGGATGGACAGGATCAGGAATGAGGTCATTAGGTAGAAGAATGATCCTAGAGATGGAGCTACCAGGTAGGAGACAAAGAGGAGATTGATGGATGCAGTGATGGAGGACATGGAGGTAGTTGGAGTCAGAGTAGAAGATACAGAGGACAGGGTGAAATGGAAACTTTTGACTCGCTGTGGGAACCCCTGAAAAAATAGATAAGTGGAAAGAAGAAGAAGAAGTCAGTAGGAAAGGAAAGTAAACTTCTTGTCATTGTGACCTACACCACTGCACACAACGAAATATGATCTCTGTTTCACAACAGTGGGCAGCTTTGAGTCTCTGGGACCCAAGTCTGCTTCCTTAACCACTAGACCACCAACTGTCCCTACAGTCCTATTTGTCAAATTATTCGTGTAGTTTTGGGTACACAAACGCATATTTCTGTTTAGTACCTCATTGAAGTCGCAAACTCACAAGATGAGGCAGGGTTGAGTGTGAAAAAGGAACCATCGCCACCCTGCAGTGGACTGTTGCATGCTGGGATTGCGACCCTACAATGGTGGTAGGTGAACAGCTGGTTGAGTGATTGTATCATTTGAAGTTAATTATATAAAAAGTTTGAGGAGGTCAGGAGAAGTCATGGGGGAAAAACACAAATGGTTCATTGACAAAAAAGTGCAAAAGCCAATATTGGTCGTTATAAAGGGAAACATCAGAAACAATGGCGTGGTTTCTCTTGTGTTTGTCTCCAATACTCCTGGGAGGCAGTGGACTATTTTTATTGATAGAGGAAGGTGCGAACACATGGCTATTATATAATGCGACGCATCTAATTTCATGTCCTCCCAATTATAATCACTGGGTTTGCCTTTATTCATAGCAGCCCATATGTGATATTTCTGCGGCTTTAAGGTGTGTCCTTATCTAAGCTGACAGGAATAAATGTTTGCAGGAATTCTGGTTCCGTGAGGCTCACCAAGTCACGATCACGCTGCCAGTGAACCATTTATATCTAAAAATGCTCTGGCAGTTGTTTCTATTTATGCAATCACGCTGACTGATCGCACCGTTTCAATCCTGGAGATATATCAGGAACTGCAGAGCAGACTTTATTGGAGATCAATACTTCGGCTCGACCTAAAGTCAGTTTACCTGGAGATAGGGATCATAATTCGACTGTAGCCTTCTTTAGCCTCAATCACACCCTTGATATAAACCATTTACACATATATGTATATATATTTATAAAAGTGTGCATATATACATGTATACAAATATATTTATGTAGCATACGTTTTGTTGGATTAATTTCAGCATCAAGATATCAAAGGCCTCATTTTATTTACTTTTTTATTTTATTGTTAAACTCCACACGCCATTCCATGTCGTCATGGTCCTGTATTTTTTTTTTTTTTTTAACCAATAGCCCAATTGTCTAATACCAGGAATCTATAACTGAAAATCTTCCTGAAATGTATCCAGACAAAGCGAAAACAAAAAATTCCGATTAGTTTTAATCATGATTTATCATGTTTTTCCTCTAACGTCCTGGACTAAAGAATTAAAAAAAAAAAATCCTTAAATTGATGCAGTGAATGTAATGTGATGTAATGAACGTTTGGATCGTTCTACTTTCCTTGTTTTTCATTGTTGATGTTTTTCTCCATACAACAAGATCTGAAGGTCTGACTTCTGTCAGTCTTTTATTGTCACGGCTCATTTTTTCACATCTTGCTGTATTTGGTATTTTGACTTTTCTATAATTGATCTCCTGGTTCTAACCCTCCTGCTTGGACAGTGGAATTTTCCTATGGTGTGTTAAGGTGTCAACCAGTGTAGAAGGGTTGAAATGTCAGGCTGTGGTGTTGAATTATTGATCAGGTGAAAAGAGCAGTTTATTGTCAAGACAACATTATTGTTCTGATTCGTAAGAGGACGGAAAAAACACACATTAGGAAACTGTCCTCAAGGTGTGAAGATGTCTCACGGAGCTTGCAAATTAATTAGGATTTGTGAGTCTCATGCATTTAATTATAAAATATTGATCATTAAACATTGTTTTGGAACCAATGAACAAAAGCTTTCAATGCAGATGTGTCATTCTACAGAGAGATGAGCTGAGACACGGGTCAATATATTGGTTATATTGCCCAAACTTTTCAATAAGCAATGTGCACTATTTTTGAAATTTCATTTCTGTTTTTCATCTTTTCCTTCACTAGGAAATTAAGTTGTCAATTTTTATTGAATTGAACTGAACCAAATCGGATCGAATTGTTTTATATTTTTTTGAATCGTTCCTGAATCGAATCGTAGCCTGTGAATCAAGAATTGAATCGGATCGTGGCCTGTGAATCGAAATCTGAATCGGATCGTTATGCGAGTCACAGATTCAAACCACTAGTAAATATATTTTATTCTTAAATAAACCCCAACCTTGTCCCCATATGAAAGTCATTATAGAAAGGTCTTTCATCATGGCTTCAGAGTTCTGTGTCCCATGGGTCTGTCTTCTCTACACTTGTCAACTTGGTTTGACCATAAACCATATCAGAGTTGACTTCTAAGTGGGAATTTCCCACTTTGGTGTCTTTACAGTACAGTATATTGTGATATAAATGTGGGTATTAATATATATATATATATACATATATATATATATATACAACCCACTGTGATTCTATAAAAACATGTGTTTATCATCCAGGGCCGTTCATGGGTTTAAGGAATAAATGGTCTATTCATGTGTTAGCATCAACATGTTTGTTGTCCTCAGATTTCTTTTTATAAAGAGACAATTAAAGGTATAAAAAGCAGCAGCCGCAGGATTAAGACACTCTCATCTTTCTGTAAAATGTAAATGGCGCCGCTTTGATGGCATCCGATAATGAGCACATTAAATCAATGACAGATATTCTTTGGACCAGACCGCTCCAATGTTTTCATCTAATTAAATAGAAGCTGGAAACGTGGGCGGTTTAGTAAATCCCTAAAAATCGATCAAAATGTCCAAGGAATTACTTTTATCAACCCCTACTCTGCTGAGTCATTGAATCAAGTTATCAATCAGCTGAAAGTATAAATGATTCAATAATTGATGCAACCAAACCAAACCAAAAAGGCTAATGTAGCTTATGTTGAAGCGTAAGTTCTGTAACTGAAACTGTTCTTTTTCATGAACCTGTTGAAATAGTTTGGACCAAATTTTGACCAGTCTATAACTAGCAATTCACTTAACCCAGACCACAGTCTGTGTTATTTTGAGGAGGTGTTTGTTTTGCGGTGGCTTCAGAGGTGAAGCTAGCTAGGCTTTAAGTGTCCGCCACAAGAAAGCTGCCGTGGTAACACCCTGAAGACGCAACACAAGCCTCCCAGCTTGGATTGGACTGTGTTTGTATTTCCTGTTCCAACTGCCTCGTTTATCTTACAGTGTCTGTGAAAACCACATTAACACGTTCCCTGTGTATCGTCCCTGGGTAAATATGTTGGAGTCATATGGGGAAATAGATGCTAAGTTTTTCTCCGTGTTAGGTTAGTACAAAAACATGCAGAAACTATTTAGAGTAGAATTTGAATAAATATTTTCATTCGTTCCTCTACTCTTCTGCCAGTTTATGTGTATATACATACATATATATGTGAATATGTATATATACACATACTGTGTATATATATATATATATACATAATATATGTGTATATGTATATATGCACATACTGTGTGTATATATATGTGTATCTCTGTCTATGTGTATATATATATATATATATATATACACACACACACACAAACAAATATATATATATATATGTACATGAACATACATATACGTGTGTTCTTATATGAATTTATATTCATATGTATATATGAATATTAAAATCTTTATGTATATTATATTATATTATATTTGTATATACTATATATATATATACACAAATGTATATGTATGTTCATGTATGTATGTATATATTTGTTTGGGTGTGTATATTTGTGAGCCTATGGGACACTTTTGTGCTCAACATATTTTTACATATATAATACATATATATATATTTATACCTTTGTGTGTATTTATTTATGTATATGTGAGTCTACGGGATGCTAACTATATACTGTATATACAGATACATATATATTAAATATATATATATATATTCATTTTATATGTATCTATATTTATATGTAATACATATATATGTACAGATATATGTATTTATAATATGCAATCTGCCTGTGGAGAGGCTAAAAAACAAGGAAGGATTGTAGTGTTGCATCATCATCATCGGTACCTATACAGTACTGACCTTTGCTTGTGTTTATCATTGGGATTCATGAGCTGTCTGGACTGTGGGACGGCAGCAGTGTGAGTTATAGGCCATGGTTAGTTGCCTGATATTGACCAGTGGGGTTGATGATTTAAGGC
Source organism: Paraplagusia blochii (assembly GCA_016785265.1). Lineage (NCBI taxonomy): Eukaryota > Metazoa > Chordata > Actinopteri > Pleuronectiformes > Cynoglossidae > Paraplagusia > Paraplagusia blochii. The sequence continues at coordinate 152 of JAFBJS010003609.1, read as the reverse complement.
GGGCCTGAGGGGAATTGTAGATGCTGGATTTAGTGGCGTAGTCAGCTGGTGGGAGATGCATTGAACCAAGTCCTGCTGGTGTGAACACGGGCAAAACGTCAAGGTTTGTAGAAATTTAACCAGTCGTTCTATGAAGATTTGTTCTCGACTGG
>JAFBJS010003606.1:83145-149168 GCA_016785265.1 Paraplagusia blochii | reverse complement strand
TTTGACATGCCAAGAAATCATTTTTTTCTGTTGTATTTAGCACAAAATATTCACTTGGCATCATGTTTTGGGCCATAAAGTTTCATTTTAATGCATTTATGGGACTTTTCATTTTTCACCGTTTTTGATCCATAAGTAAGGCTATAGCCTTACCATTTTTGGTGATTTTTGACATGCCAAGAAATCATGTTTTTCTCTTGTTTTGGGCACAAAATATTCACTTGGCAACATGTTTTGGGCAATACATTTTTGGTCCATAAAGTTTCATTTTAATGCATTTATGGGACTTTTTATTTTTCACCATTTTTGAACCATAAGTAAGGCTATAGCCTTACCACTTTTGGTGATTTTTGACATGCCAAGAAATCATGTTTTTCTCTTGTTTTTAGCACAAAATATTCACTTGGCAACATGTTTTGGGCAATACATCTTTGGGCCATAAAGTTTCATTTTAATGCATTTATTGGACTTTTATTTTTTTTTTCCGTTTTTAAACCATAGGTAAGGCTATAGCCTTACCACTTTTGATGATTTTGACATGTCAGGAAATCATGTTTTTCTTTTGTTTTTTAGCACAAAATAATCCCTTGGCAGCATGTTTTGGGCCATAAAGTTTCATTTTAATGCATTAATTGGACTTCTTTATTTTTCAACTTTTTTGGCCCAAAGGTAAGGCCTTACCACTATGGGTGAAATTAGGCATGTAAGGAAATCATGATTTTTTTCATTTTTAGCACAAAATATTCACTTGGCAGCATTTTTGGGCCAAAATGGTTCATTTTATGGTATTTTTGGGACTTTTTATTTTTCACCATTTTTAACTTGACGGTAAGGATATAGCCTTACCACTTTGGGTGATTTTTGACCTTTCAAGAATTAAGATTATTTTTTAGTCTTTAGCACAAAATAATGACTTGGCAGCATGCTTCAGGCCATAATAGTCATCTTAATGCATTTTTGAGAATTTAATTTTTTCACTGTTTTTGACCCAAAGATAAGGCTATAGCCTTATTACTTTTGTTGATTTTTGACAGGTTGAGAACAAAGACTAATTTTTAGTTTTAAGCAGATAATATTCACTTCCCAGCATGTGTTTGGCCATCATTTTTCATTTTAATGCATCGTTGGGACTTTAAATTTTCACCGTTTTTGACCCGATGGTAATGCTACAGCCTTACCACTTTGGGTGATTTTGACATGTCAAAAAATAGTTTTTTGTTTTTTTTCAGCTCAAATTATTCACTTTGCAGAATGTCATTGGCCAAAACATTTAATTTTAAGGTATCCCAGGGACTTTAAAATTTTCACAGTATTTTAACCATAGGTAAGGCTATAGCCTTACCACTTTTGGTGATTTTTGACATGCCTAGAAATCATGTTTTTCTCTTGTTTTTGGCACACATGGCAGCATGCTTTGGGCCATAAAGTTTCATTTTAATGCATTTATTGGACTTTTAATTTTTCACCATTTTTTAATCATAGGTAAGGCTATAGCCTTACTACTTTGGGTGATTTTTGACCTTTCAAGAATTAAGATTATTTTTTAGTTTTTAGCACAAAATAATAACTTGGCAGCATGTTTCAGGCCATAATAGTCATCTTAATGCATTTTTGAGAATTTTATTTTTTCACTGTTTTTGACCCAAAGATAAGGCTATAGCCTTACTACTTTTTTTGATTTTTGACATGTTGAGAACAAAGACTAATTTTTAGTTTTAAGCACATAATATTCACTTCCCAGCATGTGTTTGGCCATCATTTTTCATTTTAATGCATCGTTGGGACTTTAAATTTTTCACCGTTTTTGACCCGATGGTAATGCTACAGCCTTACCACTTTGGGTGATTTTGACATGTCAAAAAATAGTTTTTTGGTTTTTTTCAGCTCAAATTATTCACTTTGCAGAATGTCATTGGCCAAAACATTTAATTTTAAGGTATCCCAGTGACTTAAATTTTTCATCATTTTGGACCTAAAGGTACAGCCCTACCACTTTTGGTGATTTTTGACATGTCAAGAAATCATGTTTTTCTTTAGTTTTAATTTTTCACTGTTAAAGTTACGACTGCAGTCTTTTCACTTTTAGTGATTTTAGACAAGTCCAGAAATAGGATTATTCTTGGATTTTAGAATAAAATTTTCAAATTTAGCATTCAACATTTTTTTATTAAGTTTGACTATAGCCCTACCATGTTAGCATATTTCGGGCCATACTGCTTCATTTACAATTATTATCAGATCTTTTCATTTTTCATTGTTTTTTACCTGAAGGTAAAACTATAGTCTTTCCACTTTTTGGTGATTTTGTACATGTCCAAAGTTAAGATTTGACTTGACAGCATGATTTTTGCATATTTTCTCATTTTAGGCTTTTTGGTGACTATTTCTTTAACCATTTTACCATTTCAATTTCGAAGATAATTTCTTTCTTGGCAGCATGTTTTCACAATAATCGTTCATTTTGTGGTGACTATCTGCCAGTGGTGCTCAAGGGATGACCATGGAGAGACTCCTCAGGCCGGAGGTACAACATGCCTAGGACAATCTAGTTATGAGTGTAGGTCAGTGTTGAGCAGCCCTGCAAATTCTCTATTTACAGTCTTATGGACTGAGAGGATCCTTTTCCTGTACAGTCTTCTCTGATGAAAAGGGGGATCTTTTTATTTTTCCTTATTATTTCATGTTGGTAATGTGATTTCCCTGCACCTTTTTGACTGCCACCCAAATCACACTGCACTGTTCTGTGAGCCTTCCTATGGATTGTGAGCATCTGGTGCTATGAGCATCTGGTGGTTTAAGACCTGAAGTATTGTTGGGTCCAAATCCACTCATATAATCTAGTCGCATAATTGAATATGTTGAGATATCATTTTTAAGCATAAATTATTGACAGACGTTGATTTTGTTGGTAAAGTTTTCTTATTCTTTCTTGTGTATGTCCTGTAACAAACCAAAGATTTTGAAAAATATTTCGATCACTCCAGTGTCACTAGTGGTTAGGTTACTGGCGTCTGACTCTAGAATTACTAACACTTCATGCTTCACACTGGTCCTTTGTTTAAAAGTCAACATGTTGTGTCCAATAGATGGCTCCAGGAAACTGCAAGTCATGTGTATCAAGTGTAATTCTTTTTTTTTTCCAACAATGAGGTAATGACACAGAGATCAGTCAATGACTCAACCAATCTTTTTGAAAAATGTATTATTTTCAATAAATGTATACAAGTCTAACTGTGGGACATGGACTTGCAGCATTTCTTCTGTATATTCTTATGGTTATGATATTTCTTCTACTTGTGACCTTTTCAGTTTCAGTTTGGAGCCACAGCTAAGCCCTCTGTGTGTATCTGCATTATTTCCAGCACAGCAAATTACACAACTCTTCAAGCTATAGTAACCCTCCTTGTACCCATTGTATGTTCTGAGAACACAACTTTTACATTAAAGGGCTATTCTAACTTTGTTTATTTAGATCCTAATTCGGTTATGTTCTCAAGTTCAGGTTTGTCCACCACAGAAGGAGAGAAGCCATTGTATTGGGGTGAGATGAGGTCATGGAGGGCTGTGGTTCTGAAAGCTGAGTCACTGCAAAAATAAAGGAATGAAACAAGAACCTGTTCAGCACAGTGGTGAGGACATGCTGGAACTCATCAGCCAGGTTTCACCAGTAAATCCCCACTGGTCACTGCAACACTGTTTAACAAACATACACAAGTTCATCAAGCACAGAAGGAGGCGTTGTGGTTAGACTTGATGTCTCACTGCACTGAGGGCAGAGGTGGACTGGAGTCTTCCTGTGTGGGCTTTGCTGGGTTTTTTTTTCTTTTCAGAACAGATTATATACGAGTCTGTTTCTTAGCCGACAAACAAGAAGGTGTTTGGTGTAACTGTCTTAAATGCTTAGTTTGGCAGTTGACACAGGATGGATGGATGGATGAAAGGAAGGAAGGATGGAAGAAAGAAAGGAAGGGAGGATGGGAGGATCGAAGGAAGGAAGGAAGAACGGATAGATGGATGAATGGATGGATAGATGGAAGGAATGAAGGAAGGAAGGAAGAATGGATGATGGATGAATGCATGGATAGATGGAAGGAAGGAAGGAAAGAAGGAAGGATGGAAGGATAAATGGAAGGATGAATGGATGGATGGATGAATAGATGTTAGATGGATGATGGATGGATGGATAGATGGATGGATAGATGGATGGATGGATAGATAGATAGATAGATAGATAGATAGATAGATAGATAGATAGATAGATAGATCCTGAATTTATTGTAGAAGGATGCGATCATACATACAGTATACAGTGTGTGTCCAGCGTTAGACTGGACACACACCTGGTAAGTACTCTGAGATATGACTCAGATGTTTCTTTACTGTTTCAAAAAACAAATCTTATTTAGTAAAAAAAAAAAAAATAATTACACACCTTAAAATATTCTTTAAAAAGGTTCATGTTGCTTTTTGTCTTTTCAACATCCATTAGATGAATAAGCTGTTTCATCCTGTACTTTATTTTGTATTCATGTTCTTCAAGTAAAACCATAAATTAATTTAGCCTTTTTTTTATCTCAAAATGCAAAAATATATATTTTTATGAAATGAATACATGGTACTATGTTTAATATTTTTGTGTAGAGAGCTTCCCAGCATGCAGATGTATAAAGCCTTCGACATTCCCGACATTCTTGAGTAGTGGCGACAGCAGGAAGATTCACTGAAAAACATAACTTGGACACTGTGTGCTTGTGAGTATGGCGCAGCATCAACACAGTGACCTCTATGCCTTCTATGACAATAACAACGCGAAGATCGTGTTGAAGGGGTGACATCTAGTGGCAATTTATCATAAAACATCATAAATCATCATCCTTACTGTAAACATCTAAGTAAACAAATAAAAATCATTCAAACAAAAAGATCCAGCTATCACATCGCTGTTGATTCATGTATTTAAGTCTTAAATGTATCCATTGGAGCTTCCACATTTATGACTTCCTACTGACGCTCCTGAGTCTTTCTTTTTTGCCACGACTTCTTCCTCATCTCCAGCTCAGATTCAGTAACTGATGCTGGGCCCCAGTTGGTGATTCTCTGATTTCCTTTGTGACCTGAGAGTCAGCATTGGTAAAAAAAAATAGAAAACAAAGTCAGATCATCAATAGGACCATGGGCGTACTACAGAAGAACATCATTGTACAGCCTTTTGACATGGATAAAAATGATCCAGCAATGACCTGGCTGGATGAGGGACAGCAGGCCCTCATGTTTGGCCACCTTATCCTTCCATGTCTTTGTCTTCTGAGAGGCTCTCTCCAACTTTCTGGACACGTTCTTTAACAGACAAATTGAGGCATTGAGTGGATGTTGTTACAGGTCAAGGGAAGTTTTTTTGAGGTTTCTTCAAGCTTTCTTTAGTCAAACACCACTGAAACTGATTTATCAACAGCAGTACAACAGTGCATAGAAGCATGGGTTGGAATCCTGACTTTACAAAATAGTTGTGACATTTTAGAATAATTTATATAACTTTGGCCTTTCCCTGTACCAATTAAGACCAGGATTTAAACACAGGTTTCCTGCACTAGTGACAGAGGTGAACTCCCCTAGTCCAACCACTGAGATCAGTGCTAAAATCTGTTCACCAAAACAATATTTTGCAGGTTCACTTTTCATAGTTTTAGCATCAATAATAAAACTTTTACAAATAAAACATACAAAAATAAATTAAAAATTACATTTCAGGTATGGTTATTCTACATTTACTCTAATATGTATTTTTCTTCAATTAATTTTCCTTAAGGTACTTAATGATTTAATATTGCTGTCATAAAAATGATGCAAATAAGAATTAATTGTCAATTATTTTATCTCATTTTCAACAACTGTTTCACACCAAGAAAACATTAACAGGAATGAAAGGAAGGAAGGAAGGAAGGAAGGAAAGAACGAAGGAAGGAAGGAAGAAAGGAAAGGAAACTCCTTGTCATTGTGACATTGTGTCTGAGAACTAACAGTTGTTGTGGCCTAACCTGGTACTGCTCCAGTGCCCCCCGTCGTTCCTTCTGCAGCATCTCGAGCTGCTCCATGGTCCTCTGCAGTTCCTTCTCCTTCTGTTCAGAAACCAACACCTGTTTCTGAACGGCATTAGACTGAGAGAGCGCCCTCTGCTGCAGGTGGAACTGCTCCAGCTCTGCTCTCTTTTCAGTCTCCTCCTCCAGTAGCCTGAGAGGAAAATCACCAAAAAAGGGTGAAAGGAGATCGATATTAGACAACATTGAAGACCCAATGATATCGTACGACCTTCACATCTGTGTAGAAAATGAAGAGAATGACCTTGTGTATATATGAGTGTGTGTGAGTGATACCTTGTCTGCAGTTTCAACATGGCCTCCTCCTCTCGTCTGGCTTGCCTCTCATCCTCTAGTGCCTCCTCCAGTTGATGGTGCATGTCCTCCAGCTCACGGACTCGCTGCAGGTACTGGTCCAGTTCATTGGACTTCTTAGCCACCTGCTCCTCCATCTGTTGACGTAACTAAACAGCACACATAGCCATTAATTCACGCTGACACTTAACACACCACATAAGAGGGATATAAATTGTTGTAAATCTTTTTTTTTTTCACAGATTTTTTTATTCTGGGAGCAGTGAAACGTCTTTACCATCTTCTCTCTGTCCAGGTCCAGTCTAAAGCGATTCTGCAGATCCAGCTGAGTCTTCTTCCTCATGTCCACTTCTGATGCTGCTTTGGCTGCAGCCTCTTTTACTTTCTATGACAAAATGTAACATTTTGTAACAAGTAACAAGACGACTGTGTATGTCAGGTGTTCAGAATCCTGAAGTTCACTTAGTGAGACTTAGTAAGACTTAGTTTATGAGTCTACACTCACCTGAAATTATAAACTAATCTTTTTAATGTCTCAAAACAAATACTATATTATAAATATTTTACCTATTACAATAACATCATCACTGATGTATGTAAGTAAACAATACCAACGTTTTAAGTAAAATAAGGAAGGAAAGCAAACACCTTGTCATTGTGATGCACGCCACTGCACACAACAAAGTATAACCTCTGCTTTTAACCCATCACCACAGTGAACTGTGTGCAGCCTTGGGGAGAGGGGAGTGCTCAGAGAACCACTGTGTTAAACCTGGCAGCTGCTGGATTTCAGCCGGAAAACCCTTCGGGACCCAAGTCCGGGTCGTTAACCACTAGGCCACCAGTGCCCCATTAAATCCTTCACTGTAGACCAGTGTTGCCCAAACTTTTTTTCTGGGGACCCATATTTTAGTCACAAACCTTTGTGACCTACCTTTATAGACATTATACCTAATTCAGTTGCCATTATTCACATTAATGAGTAGATTTTATTGTTGACTGAGTGATTGCTGAACAATTAGCATTAGACATGTTTCAAACAAGAGAAACAGTGAACCAGAAATCAGAAAAAATGACCGTAAACTTTTTAGAAACATGATGACAAACAACCCAAAGAAAAAAGAATCTTGTAACTCACTTGAGGTCTTTGGGGACAACAACTCAGTCTTTAGGAAACAATGTACAGTATGCATATAAGGATTGGTAATTGGGCTTCCTCCAGTGATACATTTGAGTTCTTTTTAAATCTTCTCTCAGTATATGTGTATTTTCAGTCACAGAAGCATATCATTGTAAGATGCGTCTCAGAACAATCTCTTCGCTCTGTTGTCAAGTTGAAGAGCTGCTGTATTTCTGGACATACTGCTTGTACTTGATGAGTCAATTCATTTGTTTTTTTTTTATGTAAGACCATCTGGTGGCGTGACAAAAGAGAAGTGAAAGGTTTCCTCTGTTCTGAGGCATGCAGACAAGGTGCTACACTTTCTCACTTACCTTTGCAGAGAAGGTTTTTCTTCCCCTTTTGTGTAATTTAAATTTTGATTCTGGTGCATCTGAAGGTCACTCTCAAGATTCTTAAAATAACCCGATTTATGAGAATTCTAAGGCAGTACAACAAAGTCCTCTACCAAAAGTACCACCTGTTTTATCCTATATTGTAAAGTTGGATTGTATTTGCACAGAGTAAAAATAGATTGTTACATAAACCAGTATAATTTATCTTATTTTATCTATATATTTTTTAAGCAATCTCCTCATTGTTATCCACACCACTGCACACAATGAAATGTCATCTCTGTATTTAATCCATCACCAATGTGAACAGTGGGCGGTTTTGAGCGCCCTGAGAGCGGTGAGTGGGGACGGTGCCAGGCTCAGTGGACCTCAGAGGTAACCTCGCAGTTGATGGAATTGAACCTGGAACCCTCCAGAACTCAGTGGGTTCCTTAACCACTAGGCCACCAGTGCCTAAGGTGCTATATGCTATTGTTATTCATGTAAAATCATCATTTTACGGAGACCTTGTCCTCTAGGGTATTGGTTCTCAACTGGTGGGTCCCGATGCAGAAGCAGGTTGCGAACTGGTCAAAAATCTAAAAAGCTGTGAATCAGCTGTTGAGCATCTGTTTTATTCTCTTAAAAAAATCTCTTATTTTGAAAGGCACACTCTGCTGAATAAAATGAGTATGTTATAAGAAAATTAATTTGCGGTCTTCACAACTGCCACCCAAATCACACTGCGCTATACTGTGAGCCGTCCTGTAGGTGGTGATCCCAGTGGAATATTACACAGCTTTTGTAATATTGTAATATACAGTGTGTATGGTAGCGGTGTTGGACTGATCTCTACCTCCTCCATTTCCTCCAGCAACAACTGTTTCTGCGCATTTGCTGCCTGGAGCTGCTTCATGGTCTCCACCAGGATTTCCTCCTCTGCCTGTTTTTGCTGCCTGAGTTCCCTGCGTCGCTGCCGAGCCTCGCGATGAGGAGACTGCAGCCCAAGCCGTATATGCAGGAGGCACAATTCAACAGCTGTAGAAAACATACATGCAAAAGAATAAATAACTTCCAACTATCCAGACAATCGAACGGTAAGGTACAGAACATGATAATGTATTGATATTGTTCTGAGTGGAAGGTAGGGAGTATTTTCACCTTGAATCCATTCCTGTTTCTTCTTTTTATCTGATGCACTGATCTCAAGGGTTCTATCAGTGCATTTGATGATGAAGAGACATTTTCGTCCCTCTCTATCAGCCAAAGACTGAGGACCAGGACATTGAAAAGTGAATGACTTCATCAGAAATAAAAGTTGATTATATTTCTTACATAAAAATAAGACACATCTTTGTGTTTTTGGCCAGAACAGGTTGATCTGTTTTGTTTTTGATTTTTTTTTTACCTCCACGCAGCTGTTTTTGTCCAGAATAATATTTCCTTTCTTTTCTACCAGATCATCGTTGTCATAGTAAGACATTGAGTTTGGTTGAAGGATGAACCAGCGCTCGGTCCAGTTCTTCCTTTTACTGCCTTTCTTCATCAGGTATCCCTTCAAAACGCAAAGAACAACAAGAAACTAGAACATTTTTGACAGAAAAAAACTAACTCATCAACTCAGGGTCAAAGAACAGAATCAGACAACTATACTGGCACATTTACATAATGATGTCAACATTTATTTTATACTACCCTTGTGCCAGTTTTGGGTTTAGAAACAATCCCCCACTTTCCAAAGATGCATGCAGTCAAAGTGAATGCTCCGTTTTTTTAAATTTTTTTTTTCAATAGAACTCCTCTATTCTTACTCAGGAAGAACAAAAAGTGGATAAATTATTTCATTTTGTCAGACCTGTTTGAGAACATCCAGAATGAGCTCCTGAAAGACCTCGTTGATGCCCACAGACAGGGTCTGGTGACCCAGGCTGAAAAGATCCTTCTTCACCAGTTCTATCAGCTCCCAGACCGTCAGGTAGATCTTTGGACTCAGCTGCCGCTTGTAATCAGCAAAATTCTCCTGACTCCACTCACTGCCCATAGTCTCCACCAGCTTTCGTAGAAAGAACTCAACCTTACATTGACACACAGTGTTAAACCAATTCCAATGACCAGGTAATACATTTGTATCGTAGATAACAGGTAATAATATAGTCTCCACCTCTTCAATAATGATGACCAGTGGATATTTGTCCTCTGACAGAAAGTTGAAAATGCACCAGACTTTGAAAGCGTTGTCCTCCGTGACCATGAGATGTTTGTTGTTGATGTTTTTCTTGGAACAGAGCGTCCAGCACATTTTTGTAAAGGACTGTATGTCAAAATCCTCCCTGACCTGTGAGTCCAGACAACAGTTTCAGGTCTGATAGACAAAGTTACATATTGTGTGTGTAGGTTCTCCTCTCACAACTAACAGTCTTACGTTTTTTTCCAGTTACTGTTGACGAGAAAAAGCAAGAAAACCACCAGGGGGAGGCAGTGGGGAGAGTTTGTGCTCAGAATTATTATTATTGTTTTGCTATATTCATACACCAACAACAATACTCTTGATTATCTTCTTATGAATCATGTGCTTATTGACTGAAATAAGCATCAGGCTTTTGTTACCTTGCTTAGTATGAACCTGTTCAGATAGGCCATGTAGCCATGGGTGCACAGAGAATCTTTGTTGTCATCATCAAAATGTTCTTCAAGAGCCGTGGGGTCCTGAGTTATCTTCATCACAGTGCACAGGTTGTGAGACAACACCTACAAGAAGAGAAAAAAGACATCAAAAATATTAATTATTTCTTTCATATATTGTTTCTTTTCCTGTACATATTGTGTCCACTAGGGAGTGAGCACCCCAGTAATATTTTTGCTCTAATTATCACAACACATGCTTTTACATTTTTACTTAATTTTTGAATAAGTTTGTTGTTTTTATTTACTGTCTGAATATTTTTTGTTTCAAACCTGAAGCATGTGTGACCTTTTCCTGCATCACTGATCAAGCTTTACTTCAGTTTCTGAGACGTGACTTTCCTCAGGCTTCAAAACAGGACTCAACCCAAAAGAGTGTCACACTTCAGTGAAGCTGCACAAATATCATTAGGTCTAAAGCAGGGGTCGGCAACCTTTTACACCCAAAGAGCCATTTGGCACCAGTTTCCACGTAAAAGAAAACACTGGGAGCCGCAAATATTTTTTGGTATTTAAAATGAACATAACAGAGTATATGTTTTTGTTACCTTTACCTTTATGGATTTTTTAAACTTTACCCCTTGTATAAACAACTATAGTGTGTTTTTTTTTTGCAACATGGTCACCTGATAAATCTCCCCCAATCAGTTCTGTTCAGCCCAGGTCAAAACAAAGCTACAAAGTAGCTTTAACAATTGAATTCATGATCCAAGATCTAATGAAGATGACCTGGTCAGTGTAAAGGACAGATGACCTTATTGTTGAGGTCAGATTGATGTGAGTGTTTATCTGAATCTCATCTTTGTTCTTTTCATGACCAGATTACACTGTAGTGGTACAATCTCATTTCTACACCTGCTGTTAGACACGAATGTTGAACTCAAGTTAATAAATATTAATAAAAAACGTATAGTCCACGTGATTATGAGTATGACGATCAACCACTGTCCTTTATTGCAGTTTTCTAAGTCTGTTCATAGTCATGTCGTTCAGACACATTACAGACGCTCAGACATTGCGTGCTGAAAAAAATTAAAGGTAATATTACTGAACCCCCTGCCCGCTCTTCCCCGCTTTGCTATGACGGTGGGAAGGGGAAAGGGCGCTCGGTTCGACAGTCTACGTATGCACGCTCCACGACTGGTTTTTCTCCTGAAGTTCTTCTCCTGAACCACTGCGCACAATAAATAACTTTCATTAAATACATAAATTTAATATAAATTTAATGTTACAAGTTTATTATAATATTCAAATTTAGAAATATATTTTAAAACTAAGATGACATTTTATTTTAATAAAATACTCTATATTTAATAAAATATTATTTTTTATTTTTTTTTCCAAAGTTACAGAGTGCCTTAAAAGTAGGATGACAGAGCCACACATGGCTCGGGTGCCACAAGTTGCCGACACCTGGTCTGAAAAAAGGCAATAATGTGTTTATCTGTGTCACAGTGTGTGAATATACTTAAATAATACATAATTGGATTTTAATCATTTTTGTTGTTTCACATATGGAAACAAAGAAGTATAAATATTTGTAAAAAGAAATAAATAAAGTATTATTGCAGAAAAACTTTTATTAAAAAATAGTAGTATTAAAAGTCCTGTTGGTCCATATGACTTGTTTGACTTTGCAGTCAACAGGTCCAACATACAACAAATATTACTTTATCTTCATGTAGAGCAGAAATGTGGCTCTGCCTGAATATAGTCCCCAATCAATCACTTCATTAGAGGGACAGTAAAAACATCACACCAAAAACTCTGACCTTCAGCTGAGATATGGAAACTTTCCCTCGGTGGTCAGTTTGCAGGGCATTGAAGGCATGCCAGATGAACTTCAGTAGCTCCTCTTGATGCCACATGTTGCTGTTTTAGTTCCACCTGAGAATGACTGTTATACATGTCTCTCGTCTCTTGAAGACAAATGCAGGTTGATAGGCGATGAGGTGAGGAAAAAAAAAAAAAAAAATCACACGAACCTCTCCGCCGCCTGCTGGTAGGTATTTTCCACCATAGAACCTTAGTTTACTTTAGTTACCATGTTTTACTATTTAATGCCATACGTAATAGATTAGACTATAATGACTAATTTTACAACTAGCCATTGTGTCACTTTAATATAAACAATACCAGTTAAATTTAGTACAAATTCAAAACACAAAATGTTTTTTAGTGACAACATTGTTGTAATACAAAATAAAATAGCACATTTAAATTAAAGCTAAAATGAATCAAACTAATCTTAGTTATACTTTGAATATCCTCCTTGACAGTGATAATATGGATTCATTAATATTACAATCTTTTGTCATTTTTTGCTGTTAAATATTCGTTACACTGTAACTACAGTTAAAGCGTAGTTTACGACCCCACAGCGTAAACGTCAAAACGATTAGCGAACTCAACGTGTGGAGCTATTTTTGACCAGCAGAGGGCGAGAAAATAATTACGTTGAAAACACAATAAAAATTGGTCAACAACAGAAATGCACAGGAGTCAAAACCTGCGTTTCTTCGCTTAGAAGACACATTGTCAAAAAGATAATAAAACAGATATTTTTTGATAACTCTCTACTTGTATTTACAAATGAAACCCCTGCTGTTCATTTCATCCAAAGTATGACAAAGAAACAAAAGACACAAGGTCATGAATTCCCTTAGCTTTTTTAATATGTTGTTGTATATATAGATAGTTCATCCATACACCAACCAAAAGCTTGAGACCTTCACGATTAGTCGAACTGTACATTCTTCAGTGATGTTTCCAATTGTACTTGCAGTGCTCACAAACGTGTCCTGCAGCCATAATCAACACCGAGAGCATTCTTTTTTTTTATTATTTCCTGAAAAAATTAATATCTGCGTTGCCCAACAATACACTCTGTAACCAGATGCGTGACAACCAGCCGTTAAGAAGTTGCTCCCTAAATAACAAGGTTACAGCTGTTTACACTTTTAAATAGTCCTCAATTTTAAAAAAATTTGCAGTCTGATACAGAAGGCTAGGAGAACCTGAACAATATGAAAGTGCTAGTCATAAATTTACAGAGATCAGGCATCACATAGTGCTATGAAGTATCCAATATGCTACATATGAATACAGCTGTCGACACCTTATAAATGCCTCTGGTTGTTTTTCAAGGCTACCTGAACAAAAAAAAGAAAAGAAAATAACCTTGGCGTGTATGTACATAAACATGAGCGTTTATGCAAAAAAAAACAAAAACAAAAAAAACTGAATCAACCATGACCAGAGGTAAATTCCTACTACAGCCCTAGGGCTGAAAAAGTGATAATGAAATATTTAGTCCCATTATCAATTGATAACTGTTATTCTCCCTAATTTTGTTATAGTGGAAAAAAAAAACATTAGAGTTGCCGTCATGGTCTCCTCTCCTCACTGGGCTCCAGAGGACAACGTTGTTCAGAGCTTTTTCTCTTGCACATCGTGCTCAAGTTCTTGGTTTGTTTTCCCCAGCCATTGGTTGCATTTGGTTGCTTTCCCACATCTTCTGGTGCTATTTCCCCATATGACAGATTGAAGAATGACTGAGAAGAACCAGTTCTGGAACCACTACTTAAGGGAACAACACAAGCTTTTTTTCACTTCACTACAATCAGTCACAGAGTAATAAAAAAAGTACAACAGGCGACTCAATTCATTCCTGGAGCACTGCCTCCGAAGTTGAAACTAGATGGCACCACTGGTACAGTGAACTTGTAGCCGCCATGTTTCTCGATCATCTTGGATTCTGTGAAGAGATAAGACAAGCTCACTGAGTCCCGGACAACCAGTTAATGATTTTGGAAGGAATAGGCATATTGTCTGCCAACCTTTTTTTAACCAAAGTTCAATCAAATATGCGACAAAGAAAAGACTATTGATGTTCAACCTGATGCCTGAATGTTCATGCATTTTGAGAAAAAAAAAAAAATATATATATTCTGAATAATAGGAATATAAACTAAAGCATGATTTCTTCACAGTTAATGTGTCATTTCACATCAATGGAATGTTGACAGGTCTTGAATTTAGGCCAAAGAATATAATTAGTTACAAATAGGAGAGCAGCAGAGATACAGAACCAACTATATTTGTCAAAGAACAAGGATATTTCTGGGCAGACACCTCAGTGATCGAACACAAACAAATGAAGTAAAACTCACACTTTGTCTACCATTAATATATGAAGTTTATTAATCTGCCAGGATAGATGCGATGGCTGGACCAGACCATTATCCATAGTCTATTCTCTGCCGGTGCTCACCATGTGCTGCCCGTCTCTGGTCTGCAAGTGTGCCGATGTCCTGAAGCTGTTTGCACTGCTCTTCATCGAGTGCTTGTATTAGTGACTGGTACCATGCTGGTTCACGGGTTTGGATGGCTGCATCACAGAGTGGTAAGATATGATGATTTGTACAATTATGGTAACGTTGCTTATGATAAGTATTTGTGGAAAGAGTTCACGGTCTTACTCTGCAGTATGGCTTTAAAGATCTGATACTCGTCCACTAAGTTGTCTTCATCGTCTACAGCTGTAGTGTAGCCTTCAAGTGCCGTCTCCTCTGCATCGTCCTCCTCCCAGTCCTCATCGTCTCCATCCTCTCCTGCCTGTTTCGCCAGCATCTCCAGATACTCCTGACCTTCCTCATCGATGTCATCTTCATCACTGCCCAGCTCAGCTGCATTTATTAACCAACACACCCGCTGAATATCATCCGATGTGGCAGACAATCTGATTAAAGGACAAACAAGTCATAGCCGTCTGACTCACCGTGATCATCCTCTTCTTCTCCATCTTCATCATCATCATCTTCATCGTTCTCGTGCTCAGCTCGACAGGCGTACGCCCTCTTGAGGCCACTGAAGAGTAAGATGGCTGCTGGAAGAAGCTGACTTGCAGCCTGGTTCACAACCTGAGGTCTGTGTTTCAGATCAATGAGGGCACAAAGACCCAAGATGCACATCTTCCTGTCGTGCAGGCTGTGACGGTAAATATTAAGAATATTCAGGATTTCTGTCTTGAATTGTACATAAGATTGTTTAGATAATGTAGATACTGAAAATCTAAGTAAGAGATAAAGTCAGTTTACTGTGATCTCACCCCAGGAAACAGTCGACATCTTTGAGCCACTGTGCGATGAAGTAACCTGTGATTGCCTGATCAGTGTTGTTGGGGAAGCGGAGATTCTCAAGAGTGTTGATGAGAAGAGGAGGACTGTAGTAAAGCGCAGCGATGGCCACCTGCAGACACATGGTCCTCAGCTCACTTGTCTTCACCTCCCGTGTCAAACGCTCCAGGGCAGCAGCAACAAAGAGAGGAACAACCTGCAAAGAGAACAGTTCGCACAATAGTGTTATGTTATTTTTATTTTGTTGTGAGTGAATGATACTGTTATTAATAGATTTGTTCAACACACACCTGATCGATGCCACGACCTTTACACTGCAGAATGATCACCTCCAGCAACTTTGCTGCGTGGCATTCTGGGTCCTCACCTGGATCACCTGTTAGGATCTGCACAAAATGACCAAAAAAGGTTGAAAAATAAAAACAAACACATTTGGTGGAGTAAGAAATTAATCAAGCCATTTGTTTTTACCTTCTTGCACATGCTATAGATGATTTCCAGGTACTTGGTATCAGACAGAAGAGTGTCTGTATCCACTGTGACGTAGTTGTGAAGGAGTGGCATCATGTCTGAGATGGATACATGATTACACATTTAGCTTTTGTCACCAGAAGGCATTTCTATTGTTGGAAGAGGCAAATTGTATTTGTGTACAGTCACCTGTGAAGTAGTCAAACCCATCCTGCTGGAAGACTTCATACACCAGTGGAAGGAGCTGCCACATCTGTGGCGACACCTGCTGGCATGTCAAACTGTGGGCCAAAGACAGGATCTCCTCATAAAATTCTACAGAGAAGAAAAAACAAGCAAAAAAAGTGTCATAAGTGTCAGGTCAGTTTGGAGGAGACAGACTTAGGTGCAACATGCAGGTGACGTGGAAGTACAGGAAGAACCGGTTCTTATTACCCAGGACGTGTTGCTGCAGCACTGTGGCAATCACCTGCAGACAGATCCCCTCCAGTTGCTGGGTTATCTGCATGAAAATAAATACATTTAGATAATGAGGTGCAACACAAAGAGCAGTTTTATAAGCTCAGTGAGTCACAGAAAATTGAGTCACAAAACATAACGCAGTAGTAATTAAGAATCAGCAACACCTCTAAAGAAAAAGCCAATCTTCTGTGAACTTAAATGAACTCTTATGTCCTCAGCGTGAAAACCACATCTAAATGTTGGTTCACATGCGGTCAGATCCCTGTATAAAGAGACACATAATGGCAGCTCGCTCCAGCTCTATTTTTGGCCTGGTTTTGAATCATTTTGAACATGAAGAGAACACGGCTTCCTAGAAGTTGGTGGGTGGTTAAAGTGTGTTTGGCAAGAACCACACATAACAGATGAGAGCTGCATGTGCAGAGGAAGTGGCACCGAAATGAGTGATTAGCCAAGAGAGTGTGAGAGAGAGAGAGAGAGACTGTGTGTGTGTGTGTGTGTGTGTGTGTGTGTGTGTGTGTGTGTGTGTGTGTGTGGGCAGTATGACTGGCAGCTCAACTGCTCACCTCTTTGTGGTCCTCCACCACACTGAGAAGTGTGTCGATGGTGTTGAGGATGCCCATGGCAGTCACAGCCTTGTCGTCACCTCCTTCCTCATCAGGACCTGTCTGAATCACCTGATTGAACGTCATTGCCTGTAACAAAAAAAAAAAGAATAGAATATTATGATAGAGCCATAACAGTAGAGATGCAAATGTTGGAACATGACCGTCAGGATTTGTTAGTTTAGAGCTCACACTGAACACATTTTTTAAATTTCTATGTGGAACTATGTCAGTTGTAACAGAGGAATTTGTGAAACACATTTGACAAAGTAAGGCAGGTGACATGTCAGTATATAAGAATGACTCAGAATGAATGACAAAATTCCTGGCAGATCACATAAACCTCCCTGGCCACCAACTGGCAGTTGGAGTCTTAATGGTGAAGGAAACGGACCTGGGTCCGCAAGGCCCCCGGTTCGAATCCCCCACCGCCAAGTTACCACTGAGGTCCATTGAGCATGGCACCGTCCCTACTCAAAGCTGCCTACTGTTCACTTTGGTGATGGGTTAAATACAGATGTCACATTTCGTTGTGTGCAGTGGTGTGAATCACAATGTCACAATGACAATGTGTTTGCTTTCCTTCCTAAACAAGTTGCCTAACTAGAATTCCACATTCATAAAACAAATCTATTTTTTCACTGGTCTCCAACAGTCTGTGCCACTGCAGCCTCAGATTTCTGTTCTTGGCTGACAGAGATAGAGAGGGATCTGGTCTCATGACTTTGGAGCATGTCCACATAAAGGTTCAAACTCTTAAAGACTCTTAAAACACATTTCAGCTCTGAAACTACTATAATTAGCATATGTGTGTCCAGGGGGAAAAGGTGGTAAAATCTGTTCCTCTTATGACTTAAAACCCGCAAAATAAAGTCAAAGGGACTGAGATCAGATTTCAATCCTGGCAGGTTTGAACTGGTTTCCAGTCAGGCACTTGCTGACTAAGTGATGATTGTACTCACCAAATGCTGTGTCATCTCAACTGCAATTGGGGTGACCTCTTCACTATATTCACAGATCATCTTCTGAATGACATTAGTAAGATCATCGTTCTCTGTTTCCCTGACAATGTGCAGGAGGGCCTGCATCACAGGTCGGATGAAGGGAGTGATGTACTCTTTGGCTGGTGAAATAATAAAAAAACTAATTTAGGAACCAATCATAGATCATATGTATTAAGAAAAAAAATAAACATTGTGTTCTAGTTCAGTTAACTGAGCTGCTCACCTTTCTCCTGGTTGCTGATGAGAACCTGCAACGCAATGGCAGCCTCCACCTTGACTGGCATTTCGTTGTCAGTGATGAGACAGAGGCGAGTCGACTCCAGAGCCCTCTGCAGGTTGTGGTTACTTTTGAACTTCACTTCGCAGAAGTAGTGGAGAACCCAGCATGCCTGTAGAAAAACAGAGAGTGAGAAAGTGTGGGAGGAGCCACGTAGGACACATAACCCTTGTATTATCTGGCTTCACTCACTCTGGCTCTCATGTAGCCCAGTGGACTTTGGAACAAAGGGAAGACGTGATTCTGCAGCATGACCTCCACCTGGTCCTTGTATATCTTTTTCTTTTAGGGGAATGAATAAATAAAATATTAACGTTGATTTCTTGAAATTGTGTTTTAAAGTCAATGGAAAATGTTTAATGGTTAAATTTTAAACTAGAACTTAAGGAGAGTTGGTCACCTTGAGCAGGATTTCAGCCAAAGAGCCAATCATGTGAAGGGCACCATCTTTCTTCCTGGGGTCCATGGCTTGATCAGTTAGAATTTGGTCGCAGAAGAGCATTGTTTTATGCAGCACCTAAACAACACGAGAAAATGAATTTTATTTTAGGTAAAAGTCCGATTTCTGGACACAGTTAAAAGAATCCCATCCTTCCTAGCCTCAGTCCTCACCTCTTTTCTCTTGTTGCAGGCAGTGAAGAGCAGCGTCTGGGCTGCTGTCGTTGGGGAGATAAAGTCCTCAAATACATCTAGAGGTTGGACACTCAATAGTTAGTTTCCAGAAATGGACAAATGGGAGTTCTCCCTGTAACATAGCCTTCCTCATTTTCTTACCAAACTTCATACGGATGTACTCGTATGGATCTTCCTGCCATAGTTCCTGATCACTGTCTGTGTAGCACATGAGAGGGAAAACAACATTGTGGATGATGCCCTGAAAAAAACAAAAACAAAAAAAAAAACTCAGGTTTGTCATATTGTGCTAAATATCCAGATTAGTTATCAACAGCACACAAAATATACAATACAGATTTATAGAAATTGTCATAACGTTAGTGGGCACCTGATAAGTACAAATATAACTAAATATATATTTTGAAGCTAAACAAAGCACTTTCTTACAGAAATCTATTTTTAATGTTCTCAAAAAAAAACAAAAAACAAAAAAAAAAAAACACACAAACATCTCATTTCTACTGATGTCTCATTGAATAATGACAACACTGCATGCACTCCTCAGGCTGAGAAAAACCACAAGAGCAATAAAAAGTAAAATGATTAGATAAAATGTAACTACTAGAAGCCATGTTTAAAAAGTTGTTTCAATGCTAAATTACCAGGATGTGCGGCTTGAGGTTTTTCCATGTTAGAGCGTGTGCTATGCCCTGATTGATGTAGTTGAGTGTCTGCTGGAGAACTCTGGGAGCCACATATTGCTTTTCCTTGTACTGGTGTAAAACTTTCAACAGCACCTTGTACCACACAAATGAACAAAGGGAATTACTAAAACATCAACAGGAGCATGACAAGCATGAACACTGTTAAGTCTGTGTGGAGATCAGCTGCTGGCATCACACGATCTTCAGCTTTTACCTGTTGTGCTGGAACTGCATACTCCTTTAGGAATAGGTCTGCAAACTCTGTGTACTCTTTGGTTGTGTTGCCGGGGCTACCGTACCTTTGTTATTGGGGGGAAAAAAAAAAAGTTTATCATAAGAACATAGAAAATACATATTAAAATTTAAGACTAAATGATAACATGACTACCTCTCAAATAGACGTGCCAAAATGTGCAGGGCCCACTTCTTACACTTCCACCACGGTAGCTCAGGTCTCTCATCTTCATCTATCTGCATCGTCTCCTGTTCAGGTCATTGCAAACATGGGCACAGTCACAGCTGGTAAGTACAGTATAAAAGAGGGTTTCGGCAAAATGAAATGGCAGGTGTGCATCTTACTTGAGGAACATCTCTGTCCACTACCGTCTTTAGAATGCCCATCCATTCTGTCAGGTTCTGCCTGTTGATGAGTTCCAGCGGCAGGTTGTACTATGGGGGGGGGGGAGAGGTGAGTTTTACACAAAATCCCAAATAAGTTAATACGCACAGGCATTCCAAATCTAAACCCTGAGTAAAAGGGAAGGTTTAGGAGTAGTAGTGTTACCTGGAAGAGAGCATAAAGAATTTTGAAGATCTGCTTCTGTATCAAAACAGAGTCGCTTGAGTGCTCAGGGAGGAGCTGGATGAAACGACCCTTTAGCATGGGCATGAAGACTTTCATGGCAGCAACCAGTGGTTGACGCTCTTCTGGTTTTTTGTATCTGTTTTTAGACAAAGACGTCATGTTAAACCAGTGTATGCTTTGGTAATGTAAGTGAGGCTTAGATACTGATAAAATTACTTACTCGTAGTTCTTGACAAGTTGGTAAAGACAGAGTAAAATGCCCAGCCATCCTGCACTGTTGTCTGACTGCAGGTAGAAACCAATCTTGTCCACGATGGCTGTCCACTTGTTGGGGTAGTCGGATTTGATCATGTGGTGGATACATGTTGTCAACTGGACCCTAAAGGAAGTTTGGAAGGCAGATTTAGAATATTGAGAAGAACAGGACTTTATGGAGAGAATTTTGGTACAAAAAGTTGCATCCTCCTGGTGAAGGTTTACCTAATGCGCTCTGGTGAGTGGATGATGGCCTCCACTATGTTATCTCTGATGAACTGTCTGTCCTCATCTGGGATGTTGTTGACAGGTGTCTCAGTGCCTGAACCATCTCCGCAACTCCAGTGCTGGGTTATCATGTTTTTAAGGTAAATTACACCTTAACAAAAAAAAAACAGCTTTAACTGAGAGCTTTTCAGGGCAGATGAAAACATGCTAAGTGCATATTATACGCCAGAATTTGCACTGAATCAATTTCAGAACGTGTTTGGAGTAAATTTCCTAAAGATAAACCTTTATGTGAAGACAGGTGGAGTGATGAAGTCAGTTTTAAAACATAACTTCAGAATAGTATAGTGAATGTGTCACAAGTGTATGAGCTGGTTTCACATGGGGACAATGTGGGGGCTAAAGACCTTGAATTCTGTACTGATTCGAAGAGAGTTGGCAGATGGCTGATACAAACAAATTACCTTTTTTTTTCTAATTGATTTGTGAAAGAAATAACCAATAGAAAGCAAAATCAAGAGTGTGCTCATGTCAGGATGAACAACAAGAGTGTGTGTTTTATATCACAGCTTTAGTGTATTTGACCAGAAGCTCTGGGCTAAAACCAGGCAGAGACTGGAACTAAGCTGGAAACTATTTGATAAGAAAAAACCTAAACAGAGCTAAGAAAAAACAAAACTTCAAGCATCTAAAGCAACAACTTAAGATGCATTAAGAAGCCAATATACATCACATTCATCACTATGGGGTAAATGTTGACTATTGTAATAATACTAATAACTAAATAATAACTTCCCTTTGTATCATTGTCAATTTATAAATTATACATTTATTAAGAGGATAACACAATTGAATAACAGTGACTATTAGCATAGTTATCTTAGAATCCTGGCGCTAGAAATATACAAGTCACGATTTCATTGCGGCAGACTAATAACACAATAATTGAATAAGAACAGCAGTGATTCCTGGTTTCAATTAGTAAAAACTTTTAAAATAATTAAATTGGGACAGATTAAGGAGGTGAGTCATGCCTGTACTGCTTTATAACATTTCCTTTATACCTGTAAAGGATGATTGAAATAATTATGAGGTATTGGTAAAATAAGTAAGATGTTTTATATTATACTATATTATACGTACATATCACTACATTTCTTTGCTTTTATTTAGATCCATTAATTTGCACATTTCTGCCACTACAAGTAGTTTTTATTGCATTATAAACTGTAATCTGTAACTATAATCTTTTTTTCCCTCACACGGCCAGAAGCCATTGAACTCTTATTTCCGTGGGTGAAAGACATTGGACTCACCTGCTTGCCTGACAGGCAAATCCAGCTGATCAGACATGGTAACGCGCAGCAGAGTGGACACAAAGTTTACATGGGCGTGACACTGTAAATGTAAGTTATAAAAAGATTAGCGTAAACAGGGGCATCAACAGTGTTATATTCCAAAGTAAAAAAAAAATTTCAGATATTTTTCAAACGATTTTTTTTTCTCTTGAGTTAAGTCAAATCTTTGAGAGTATTTTTGGCAAGTCATCCTTGGTATTCTGTCACACAAACATGGATGCCAAGCAACTGACACAAATATACCACAGGCATCAGGCTTGACAAACTTACACATTGGTCAGGTTTGAACCTTAATCTAACGACTGAGTTAGCACATACACTGCCTTGTCTCGACATTATCAACTGTGATAAAATGTAAAACCCTTACTAATCACCAAAGTCTATCACATAATACAATCTAGAATCATATGCTCACAGCACACACAAAAAAACTGCTTGTAGTTGCATAAAAAAAATTTTTTAATTCAAGCAAATAAGGGTTACTGCATTTAAAAGGAATGTGCATTAACAATTTACTCAACTATTGCTCAGTTGATCCATTCTTCTATAATAACACATTTCTTTCAGAGGACTACTACACATATATTACAGAGTAAGGCATTTGAGAAGCTTGAGCTCATTCACCACCAGGAGACAATATGCCCCTAAAATAACTTGAGCATGAGTGTGAACGCTCACTCACTGCTATGTCATTGAAATAACCAATCACTACCAATGCACATGTGGGTGGTAACCTTTTCAAGGCCTATATTTTTATCCTCAAATACCTTCAGTAGTTTAACACAGTTGAGGCAACTTCAAAACATCCATGAATAGCTCTGGACAGTCTTGTTTACAGTCAACTTATTTGGTGAGGTTCACTTTTGATTAGCATAACAAGAAATGCAGGCCAGGAAAAAATGTAAATTACAGTGACATAGGAAAAGTAAAAATAGATATTTATTATTGATAACTATCAACAATACTAATTATATATATACACAATACAATTGTGATAAGTGAAGCTGAACCTGTCAAGGACGTGAATACTTAACAGGACTTTAATACCAACAAAACTTGACCTTAATTTATCTGAAAGTCTTGCTCAAAACCCTCCAACCTCCATCATTAATCGGCATTAATACAACTGAATTCTAATTTAAGATGAAGGCCGTCATTCAAATCCACTTATATTACTGTGCATCTGTTGGTAAATATATACAGACCCCTAGTGCATATAAATCATGGCTGTCCCAGCCACACTCAAACCAACTGCACGACATGGAATAAACAGAAAGCAAAGCTGGAACACCTACAGTAGAATCCTGATGACTTGAATATTTATAGTGGCCAAAAAAAAATTGTACAGTGTTAAGCCTGATATTCATGGCGGTTCCGAGCTGACACATAAAAATGTCTTTGTTTAGACTATATGAATCAGACAGATAATAGTTGACCTGTTCTTTTTGAAGTTAAAATCAATAAAAAATAAAATCTTCAGTGAAATTTCAAATGCAGTCATTGCAAGATTGCGATTTAATAGAGACTTGGGACATGGACGTTAACAATTTCTTTCCTGATAGAGCATCTAACCAAAAAAAGATGAAATCCATATGTATGAGGGCTGTGACAATTTCAGGAACCGCTACTACCCTCCAGGAATCACTCAGCCATCTAACACTCCTCAGTCTGCTGCTTAGGTTTATTAAATACAACCACATCCTAGTCTCTCTGAAAGCACAAATTTAAATCCTGTCCACATTGACTCAAATTACACCAAATTTCACATCTGGTGATTCATTTTGAATACGGTTATTAGGAAAACAAGTTCATGTCCAAAATCATAGCATCTTTAATAAAGGCAAATTTCAGGCTCTATTCCAAATTTCAAATTTTTTGGAAGACAAACTATATAGTAAATGTACGTACAGCAAATTAATATTTATTATGAATTGCGTCATAATTCATACATGTTTATTTGATGTCGTTTTTTAACTCCATTCCAGACTAAAAGAAGAAGAATGGTTTATTGTTTATCTCCCCCCCAAAGGGGAAACACACTTTTTAAAAAGGGCAACTCGGTCACCATATAAGCAGGAATTTCGTTTTAACGCAACTTAATGGTTAAGCCAAATCGTTTTCTTGTTGTAAAAAAAATGGTGAGCTTAAACGAAGACGCTCACAGTGCTCGGGGAAACATAATTTAACCCTGAATTATGATTAGAAACTACTGCTTGGTGACAACCAAGCGATATTTGCTAACATGGCTCACATGGGACTGGGATAGCGTAGGATATCCGCAGATTTTCAGATTATCTTAATTTGCTATGTCCAGGTAAACGTGGGACAAAACAGTATTATGTAAATAATAAGAATAACACTAATTATTGTGATTAACGCGGTAAGCTCTTTTTTTAAAATTATATTTTTGGGCTTGTCACTGTGACACGTGAGCAGCCGCTATTCAGTTAGCAGTCTATTAGCCACATATCATAAACTCATTTTTTATTGATAAATGTTGCAATTTCTGCGTGTACTATGTGGTATCTGGTCGTGGGGGCTTTAGAAATATTACTCTGGCGTGTCAATGTAAACAGTAGTCAAAACCTTAACAAAACCGCCGAGCTCCTTGGCATGACATGGAGGGCTAACGGCTTTAGCATTAGCCACACAGCTGGCTCGGGCTAAACGTTGACATCCATGGATTATTTAAAGGCTGTTGGATTTGGTCTCCCTGTCCTTGCAGTGGATTTAGGTGTTAATATCCACACTCGTGGTGGCGCTACAAATACTTAATGACGACTTTAAGCGCTCGCTCCCACGATAACATCGGCGGAGCTCAATATGCGTGATCGCACCATCTTGATGTTGATAACGGTCCAGGCCCGAGCCGAGCCCGCGCCACTACTGCCATCACCATTACATTACGCTACACAACACTACACCACCCCGGCTCACAACTTTTACCTCGTTCAGTTGTCTCTCCGCAGCCTCTCGTAGGTTGGGGTCCATTGTCCCCCGAAGGACCTCGACCAAAGACTCTGGATCCATTACGAAGACTCTGTTTGGGCTCGGATTTGAATATTTCAGAGGACTCTCAGTTCCCAGTCACTGCGCACATGGACGCACGGCTCTCCGGTTACCCGGCGCGAAAGGAAGCAGTGAATGGAGCACCCGGATAGATCAGCGCCAGACTTGTGCAACACGAACATCCGGCTGCAACAAATGCAACATGGTAGATGTAGTTTTGGGGATTTGTTGTTGATACGTCAACTCGCAATTCTCCTGACAGGTTACAAACTACCTGACAAAATCTGTAGGACGCGCACTAGGCTTGAAGAAACTTGAAATAGAACAAATACTTCCTGCAGATAATGCAGATGCGACTGCGAATGGGTTTCATGCCTTTAGTGCGTGTGTTATCTGTCTTTATTAAGAAAAAAAACGACTTAAAATAATTGATGCACAAAAACCAGTCTAGAAATAAATAGTAAACTTATTTGTGGTTAGATATGGATATAGTTGATGACATAACTGTCTATGGAAATGTGAACAACCCCCGTAATAGTGATATGAAAGACAGATCAAAGAGCAGACGGAGTTCATTAACATGACGGCCATGGAAGATGAAAGACATAGTTCTTGCCTCACAACATCTTTACAATGAGAAAGAACTGGTAAAAAAATGAGATTTGTAATGCTCATTTACAATTCACCATAAACATCGCAATATATATATATATATATATATACATATACTACTATATCTACTATATATATATATATATATATATATATATATATATATATATATACACATACATACATACACGTACACGGCAAAATACGTGTATATGACACAAATTATTTTTTTAATTAAAAAAGAATAACAACGGTGTTTACGAGAAGCTATATTTGGTATTGACTGGTTATTTTCGAGGTTGAACGCCATGTCAAAATGCAAACTGAAAATTTGTCATCGTGGAGCCCATAGATGGCGGTGTAGCAAATGTACCAATCATTTAGCAAAGGTTAAAGTTTATCTTGCGAAACACGTCAGCAGATTTCACAATACCTTATCCGGTGTTCTGTGTATCCATGTTTCCATGTCTATCGGTAACGTGGCGCATGCACGCGCGTCGTTGAAATGAACTGCTCCCTCTCGATGTGGATGATTGAGATATGTCGTACTAGCACAAGTACGACTGCGATTGTTTAAATCAATGGCGCAACATAATGATTTAGGTTCCAATTATTTACGTTATTTGTTATTTATATTTCACAATACCATGCCCATATATCATACAAATTAAATCAGCTGCAATATATATATTTGTATTTTAAAAGATATCTGCCATAGTAACGTTGAGTTATCATGTCTCTATGATATATTTTAAATGCTTCTATATTTTTAAACTTCTATTTTTCCGGTACCTTGATTTGGTTTTATTTTTTACCCAACCACCCCCAAGGAACTTGGCCACAATCGAAATTTACGTATTGAACGTCTAATATTCCAAAGAGTGTTTGTTTTGAGTTCCTTCTAAGATGCGCGACACCAGATTTCATGAACGCGCAAGAAAGCCATCTAGCTTCGTAACCGGAAGTGTCGAGACACCGGTGACCCTCACGTTTGCTGCAGTTGTGCTACAGTTGCTTGTCGGTCTTTGTAACCTCTGTTTTAGACTAAAAAATGGCAAAAAAGCGAAGGGATAAGCGAGAAGGCGACGGTTTGGCATTGACACATGAGGAGATGACGGCAAATGACGTTGACTCACAAAAGGTTCTGAAAGGTATGTTCGAGCTGTCATGGCTAACTGCTAACCTCATACCGACCAGCTGAATAGCCTAATGACTAACGCTCAAATACCGTTGAACGCAGTGGTCGTTGCACCAGTGTTTTTAATAAAAATGTGTATATTTATCCAACCGTAACATGTTACTCTTTGATTTTTGTCTTATCTATGATGACAATTACTCTCTGTATTGCCAAGGGAGAAGAGCTGGTGCGGTTGAATGAATGTTAGCTCATTGACGAAAGCGTTAGTTACAGTTTACCATATGTTATACATAGGTCTGCCGTTTGTCTTGGCTTTCAAGGTTTTTTGGTATCGTTGGTTGTATTTTAATATCTGATACAACATGACTACATTTGTTAAAGTTGATTCTTTGATTTTTGTCTTATCTATGATGACAATTACTCTCTGTATTGCCAAGGGAGAAGAGCTGGTGCGGTTGAATGAATGTTAGCTCATTGACGAAAGCGTTAGTTACAGTTTACCATATGTTATACATAGGTCTGCCGTTTGTCTTGGCTTTCAAGGTTTTTGTATCGTTGGTTGTATTTTAATATCTGATACAACATGACTACATTTCTTAAAGTTGATTCTGGTATTAACTTATAAATCGACGAGGTCAGGCCCAGCAAAACAAATCTCCATTACTGTTAAAGAGAAGTGTTTTAGGGTGTCAGTAATGTCTGTTTTTTGCAAGGATGAAGGTAATTTGAAAATAATTTTCCTATATTTAGTTAAAAAAACAATATTGGTGTCCTTGTTCTCAAAATAGACACCCATAATACAAATTTTCAAGAAATTACATGCTGTCCTATGTACATATTGAGTTTTTTTTTATTTTTATTAATGTTGTTCCTTGTTCCTAGAGCTGTGGGAGAATATCATGTTTTGAATGTCCATGATCAGACAATGTTGTGCTGTTATTTGGGCCACACATTCATTCTGTTTACAACCATTTTTCATTCTTCTCTCTCACAGTCCAAAATACTGCAGTTGGCTCTGTACGCATGTCTCTTCTGATTCTGGTCTTAGTATTCGTTGGCTCCGCCTCTGTCATGTACCTTGTATACAGGAACTTTCCAGAGCTTTCAGCGTAAGTGCTGTATATTACTTTAATATATTCTTTATCAAAATTAAAAACTAATTTGCATGGATGCTATCTCTGATTTGTGTGATTACTATATTAGGGAGAAAATATTCATACGAGAAGCTGTAAATAACATTATATTCAACTGCTAATACTTTTTCAGTGACGAGATGAAGACAATAAAGATCCCAAAAGACATGGAGGATGCCAAAGCTTTAGGCACAGTGTTGTCTAAATATAAAGACAACTTCTACACCCAAGTGTTGGTAGCCTACTTTGCAACATACGTATTGTATCCTCTGGGAAAACTTCACAAATCCATTATGATTGCATGTTTTTCCTGAAGTTGTTGACCTTGACAGTTTGTTCAGTCTCCAAACCTTTGCCATTCCTGGATCTATCTTCCTTAGTATCCTGTCTGGATACCTGTACCCATTTCCACTGGCTCTTTTCCTCGTCTGCTTGGTAAGTTTAAAAAGTGGAAAATGAAAAAACAAGTGCACTGCAATCTCTTGTGTTGTCCTTGTTGAAACATTTCTAACAACACACATAGATTATAAAAGAAATCAAAAGTTCAAACCAAGTTGTGTGTTGGCAGTGCTCTGGACTAGGTGCATCCTTTTGCTATATGCTGTCATATCTGGTGGGTAGACCCATTGTCCACAAATATCTGAAGGAGAGAGCACAGAAAACATCTGAGCAGGTAAGAGGGGAAACCTTAAGCACTATCAAGAATCAAATGATTTATCATACTATAATTAATGTAACTCTGATGTACTTAACTGCAACTGTTTGGAATATAGACACATATATTTGAGAGGATTTTGTTGAACGTCAAATCAAATGCAATGTCTGATGCTAATGGTTAATTTTCAGTAAATTTTAGTTTATTATTGTTTGTTTAAATTATTTCATCATATGGGCTCACAATTTCTTTCATTAACACAGTACTAGAATTGTACATTAGGTTAATTGTGGATTATTAAAGATGAAAATGTTACTTTTTGAACACTTATATTTTGTTCCTTTCATGTATTCTTAAATCAGGTTGACAGACATAGAGATCATTTAATCAACTACATAATCTTCTTGAGGATAACACCGTTTCTTCCAAACTGGTTCATTAACATCACCTCACCTGTCATCAACGTACCTTTGGGAGTTTTCTTCATTGGCACCTTTATTGGTAAGATATTGCTAAATTAAAATAATTTCTTAGTCACTAAAATAAATAGATTAACTGAAATCATCTACATATATTTGTATTGTTTTTTTTTTGTTTGTTTCGGAATTTGCACAGGATTGTAATATAAATCTCGCATGTTTTTAACAGTTAATCACCTTTAAACCATTGATGCATTTTTAACTTTCTCATCAGTTTTGCCTTTGTGTATTATGTCTTTTTCAAGGAGTGGCACCTCCATCGTTTGTTGCAATAAACGCAGGCACAACACTGTACAAACTGACCACAGCTGGCGAGGCTGTGTCATGGAATTCTCTGGCTGTGCTTGGGATCCTTGCTGTGATTTCCATCTTGCCTGTTTGCTTCCAGAAAAAGCTGCAGCAGAAACTTGAGTAGAACACTGTAAAAACCACAGAACCTCATCTGCTGGCTCCTCAAAAAAAATCTCCTTCCTTCAGCTCAGGAACTTGGTTATCACAAAATTTGCTTTTGCGGCAAGTGAGGTACTGGTGTACAAAGGAGGGGCTTCCTGAGCACTCTGTCACCTGTATGCAGTGGAAGGTTGTTTCTGATAAGTATGAACTGGATTCTGTTTGCACAGTCTTGCCTTTTTTTTACCATGGCACATCTTGGTAGTCTTAGCATTGGCATGTTTGAGATTAAAGTACTGTTTTATTTTAGTTCACAGAATGATCAGTATAGTTAGAACACAGAGGACTTAATTCTGTGGTTTTAGAAATGTGTGCCTCTGTATTTAAAAATAATTGATTGGCCGTAGCCCCAAATCTCTGATTTGTAATAGTGTAATTGCCACATTTCCACTTCCACTCCCATCATGACCTGCTAATCAGTGTTGCCCATCTTGCCAATGGTGTAGAACGATAGTTAGTGAGCAGCATTGGTGGAAATGGTTTCATAAAGCTTCTGCACCATGCAATTATGACCCAACTTGAAGTCGAGATAGATATGTCACTAGATTATTTGTATGTTGAAAAAACAAAATATTATAATATTTAGACTATTATAGATATCTAATGTCTGATTCTGTAGTACGTTAATTACCTCATACATTTTCTTGTTCTGTTACAATTTTTTTTCTACATATACTTCTGAAAAAACAAACCGAAAATTCAGACTCTATCAAATTAGTGCCCCTCACCTACTCTTAAAAGTACTCTTAAAATAACAAAATTAGTTTTTTTGTGTTTGAAAACTAATGAAAATAAAATACAAAATTATTTTGACCATAGATGATGCTGTTTTTTGGAGATTATATATTTTTTTTCATTAATAGTCTCAATTGTATAATATATTATTCTAAATTACAATATGAAATGAAGATGTGATCTTGTTTTCGTTTTATTTTTAGATGTGTATGTTTTTCAATTATTGCCTGCTTTGTCAGTGAACAGCTTCATATGATTATGCCTTGAAGAGCTGGAGAGCCAGTGCCCTCAGTAAGACTGCCAACAGACTGGAGTATCCCAGTCTTATCTTGTTTGTATTGCATATATTTGTATAAGTATGTATTATGGTGTCTGCTTTGTTTCATAATCTCATTACTGTTTGATTTAACAGTTTGCTCTCAAGGACTTACTAAGATAAACGGCCAATGCTCCAGGGTAGCTAGATTTTGTTTTCTTTAAATAAGTTTATTATCCACAAGCACTGTTGCACCAAATGTACAAGGAAACCAGTTTTTTGTTGTGATTTTTTTTTTCTTTAATGTCCTGATGCTTCACATCTTTAGATTGTCATATTTGTTGGAATGTATAATTTACTTTATCATCTTAAGACATTTACTTTCTACTACTGTTTTTGATGTCCAAACAATGCATACATATTTTTGTAAATGTGTTGTGATATGATTATGTGATAGTTCAATGTCTAAAGACTCGCTACTTTCATATGTCATACACCTTTTTTAATATCTATTTATTTTACAGACCAAGGTGTATGTCTTAAGATGATAATTGTCCTACCTTTTTTGCCTTTTAAAGATGGCAAGATGTTTAACCTGACATTATATATTCGTTTTATTGTTAAACCTGATGAAATCTGAAAATGAGCTCTGATTAAATGTGGTTACTTCTCTATGTGCTTATATAATATTGAAAACCTAAAACCCTCCATGATTTCTCTCTACCATTAAAGATAGAGTTTCATAATCTCCATAGTATCTCAGCATTTCACAACAAAGTATTGTTTTGTACTGGATAGTGTTTTTACTTTCTGGTACGACTTTACAGATTGCACAATGTCCTCATTATTATTTTATTTATTAAATCATTATAATCTCTCTGATATTGTTACTTTTGCAAACCTAATTTAAAAGAAAAAATCAATAAAATATTTATACTCCATCTTTTAAACCTGTTACTGATTTAATACAGTATTTCTCTTCAAGAAACACAAGCAAAGAACCAGCGCCACCACGTGGCAGCATGACATATTGCACCACGTATTTCATAAACAGAAACGCTGAGAGTAAAGATTTCAGTGCCATTACAGAATTCTTGTTTCGTTACATTTTGATGAGAGAAAATGTTGAGAAAGCTAGAAATTACTTTTACTATTCATTTTTAAGGAAATGAACGCCAGGACAGATAAAAAAAAAAGTCCTTTCAAAAATGAAGGTTTTATGGGAGTTAATGTATAAATTCTGTATATTATATGAATATTATTTCCAGTATATCTTGAATTTCTAACATTAGTAAAAAAGAGCTGCGGTGTCGCCAATGGACCACAATGCACTTCGACTGGAGAGGTCTGATTCCTGAGTCGTGTAAAGTAACAAATTGCAGTCAGACAAGTAACAGAAATTATTTCAAAATAATATCGATTGTATATTATTCAGTCAAGAAATCATGTATCATATATCTTCACAAATGAAGATATATGTAAAAGTGTATATGTTAATATTTTTAAAACATAAAAAGTTGACGTGTCACGGAAAACAATCAGTGTAGGAAACCGATAAAATCAAATTTAAAAAAGGATACAAATTGTAAGATGCATGTATATATGTATATTTCGTGAATAAAGGTATATTGCTACAGTGAAATATATGAAATCAAATGCGTGTTTTTGATTGTGTCGTGCTGCAGCAAAAGTGTTTTACTGTTAAGGCGTCAGACCGGAAGCGCTGTTATGGTCATCCCCAGCTTGGTATCGGTTGTGGTACTAAAGCTTCGCAGTGTCGTAGCTGCATCTACTGGGATGGCAGAGAGAAAGCGCCTTTCCCAGCCCCTTTAATATGCTCCCTGTTGTGGGGCTAAGGTTACCACCGGACCAGTCTCAACATGACCACCGGCTTCAGCTCCGGTTCCTGCAGGTTCGCAGATTATTTTGTAATCTGCGGACTCGACACCGAAAGCGGGCTGGAACCCGACGAACTGTCCGGTAAGAACGTGAGATCTGTGAGGATAAATAATAGATCTATACAGCAATAATCAAAACAGTTGGGTATTAAAACAACTGGTTGTTGTCTTTAGGTGCATTATATGATGTGTATGAAGGGCTGTCGTTTATTTTAATGTGATATAGATGCGTTTAGGTATAGAGACGAACATAAAGGCAGGCCTAGCTCAGCTCCTCTTGTCTGCGCCTGTTAGTATCGCAGATATATGGGGGATTACTGACCTGACTCGCTGGCGTGATTTTCTTTTTTTTTTAAACTTAAATATTGTCTGTAAATCCTTACTGAACATTATCACTCTCTCCGTCTCAAAACAAATATTTGGGTGTTTATTCTGCTGTGTTGAGTCTAATTGAATTTCATAAACACTGGTGCAGTTGTAACGGTTTTAAATCCTCATGTTAACACATTATAACCGCGATAGTAAATAGATTCACTGTACTGTAAAACAGAAGTTGTTATTTGAATTTGTGAATAACTCCCCAGCATCAGTGCTTTGTGTAATTATTATGTGCTACGCCTTTAACTCTATTAAATTGATATTGTGACGATATCCATAGCGTGAGAGTGAAGTTTACTGCGATATTGTTGACGTATAATAATGAAAACCAACGTAATGGACCAATTAATAACCAAACAACGCTTTACTTTTTTTGTAATATGGATAAAATGTAATATTTTTGGCCTCAGTGAAATATATTTCCCAGGCATTTGGAATTTAATGAGATACAAACGACTTCTTTCACTATCCCCATTGTTACTAACATGACATTTCTTTAAATTATTTGTGCTAATGTGGATGGTACAAACGAAGCTTTTTACAATTGTTTGTGTTATCTCAGGTTTATAAATGTGATGTGACCTTTAGGTACTCCTCAGTCACATAGCTACCAGATAACGTCTTTGGATGTCTGGCATGTACCAGACAAACACGGTTAACTCACAAGCCTGACCTGGCAGAGGCATGGTAGTTTCTCTACTATTATTATTAAGGCTAATTGTTTGTTACTGTGTAATGTCACTAACATGATTGAAAATGTTGGCTATACATGTATTACTCAAAGTCTGAAGATTACAATGCTGTGAAGTGAAGAACATGGCTCCACTGTTTTGGTGATGCATTTGTTGATCTAAATCTTTGGAACTAACTGCTTTTCCCTCCCTTACACATCATCTTGAAACCACAGTAGCATTCTGTTTCATGGATTTCACGTTGCTCACAATCCCTGAATATTTTACTCAATGGCAGAGTCTTCTGGTTAAGGTTTTTTGTTTTATCAGTCTACCATTTTCCTCCTACATCCGTATGTCTTCCAAATATTATTATTCAAACTGTGAAGACGGCGGGTGGATGACATTGGGCTCAGATGGTCTCTGGGGGTCACTCACCTTGCTTTGCTCTGAAAAACCGTGTTATTACCACAGAACATGTTTTTGTGGGATTAACTCAGCGATGATTTAGGTTAAAATCACACTATTTATTATCTATATCACTAACCTCTACCCTGGTAGTGTCTTCAGGACAACTATTTTTGCACCTTATGTCTACAAAAAGAGACATCATAGGGATGGCTCATTGTGCTCACATCCAGTTCCTACAAACCAGGTGCATATTGCAAAGTAGGTGTTGTCAGCTTTTGTGTTGTGAACATCCTGGTCATGGTCTGCATAAAAAAACAGCTCTGAGCGTCTTTCCACAATTGGGTGTAGTTAAAATAGATTATTTAATTATAAGAAATTAATCTGAAATTAGTTTAACCTGAAAACAGGTCAGTGTTGTTTCAGAATAAAAGAAAGGAAAGTCACTTTATGGTAAACTAACAGTGACTGGCAAAACAAAATGTGGCTAATGGTTATTATTAGTGTAAACATATGTTAGGTCAAATTTCTTTCCAGGCGTCAATGCCAACCCAAATCTTGCACTCGAGTGAGAGTTATCTGTTGTCAAATCATTTCTACGCAGGGAGTTGCATTTCTGTTGCACATAACGTAAGGGTTTTTTACTGCACTCTTTCTGGTATTGGTAATGCATTCTGGGACAATCCCTGCGTACAGATAATTTGGTTGCATGTTAAATGTCTTAAAAATAGATCCTAACCCTGCATAACTAAAGGTCAAACTATTCATGATAATATTTTAATCTACTGACATAAAGGGGCATCATGATGTAGCCGTTAACCCAGTTAGGCGTTAACTTCTTAGTTTTTTGTTCACTTGATTTGTTTATGCTACCCTTTAGTCTTGTGATAACAGAGAAGGTCTTGATCAGCTGATGTCCATAGCACTGTGATTATTGAAATCGACTTTTTTTATATCTGTGTCATCATTCATGACTCAGCACCGCAGGTGGTGACATGTCTGCTGGGATTTTTGTTGTGGTTGAATGAAAGCAAGTTTTCTTTTTTTTTTTTTTTCAAAACAAGAACTGCTTTCAGTTTTCTTAACACTCAACACTCGTGCACTTCCCTTTTTAAACTTCCTTTATTTTGTGTTTCTGATTATGACAGAAGAAATTTAAAAGAGAAAAATTGTTAAAATCACATCAGTGGTAGCCTGGTAGATAAGGAAGCTGGCGCGGGTCCGCTATGCTTCAGGTTCGACTCCACCAGTTGCCAGGTTGCCACTGAGGTGCTCTTTACTTCACTGTTCCGACCCACATAACTTGCAATGGGTTTACCACCTAAGATGAATGAATAAAATTGTTAAAATCATCAAAATTGTAGCAAAGTACAGATTTTTTTTAAGCAGGCTTGAAATAACTGCTAATGACAAGTACATGGATCACTACATAGATAGAATATTAGCTTTACAAATAGTATATAATATCATACTTACACAATTAAGTTTGTGTGTTTTTTTTATCGTATGGTAATAAAATAAGAGCAAAGTTTGTCTTTTTTCCAATAAGCAAAATCTAACATTTCTAGTTGTTTAAACCCCCTGTTGGTTTTAGACATGTGTTAAAGAAGCCATTGATGTAATTATCTTCTCTCACTTGTTTCCAGCTTCTATATTACAATTATTATCATTAAAAAAATACACACTGAAATATGGTAGATCCTTCTAACTATTCTCAGCAATTATAGGATTTCACTATTTTATTTAGCTGAAGAATAAATAAAAACTAAAATGTATGCATTATATATTATAAATATAAAAAGAATATTGAAAACCCATCTCTTGTGCTGTTGGACCAGCACTGAGATTAGCTTTAATGCTAACAGGAACTGGTAACAGGCCGAAGCTCTGTGCTGGATTTGGTGAGGAGCATGTGCAGCCTTTTGGATTAAAAGTGTCAGCAGTAACTTACAATACATTCATTCACTCTCCTACCAGCACTTAATCCTTTTCAGGGTCACAGAAATGGCTGGTTCCATTCCCAGCAGTCATCAGGCGAGAGCAGAGTTCACCCTGGATTGTCCCCAGACCACAGTAATATCCCCTATAGCTTTGAATCATGTACTTCAGGCTACATCTGCAACTTACTGAAGCTTTGCTGTGGCTCTGTGGTAAATTTTTATCTGTAAGTTGTTCTTATTACTGTTGTCTGCCACTCTGCACACCCACATTGACTGTCATATTTGAGAGGAAATGGTTTGGAGGTTCCATTGCTAGAGCTAAGTGATTTTTTTGATTAAGGTTACACCTTCAGTTTGAGCAAAATAAGACTCTTTTTAAGGACATGCACCTTTCTTAGGGCATAGATCAAAGAGACTTCTAGGAGCTGGGAAATTAATAAAAGCCTTAAATCAGGGGTCTCAAACTCAAAAATAAGTTGCAAGTTGTGGCGAGTTTGAGATCCCTGACTTAAATGGATGTATTTGGCCATTCGTACATCAAGACATTTACTATTTCTGAATGTCATAGGCAAAAATAAAGGACCCTCTCAACTGTACTGAGAAAAACACCCTTTTTTAACAGTATGTCGTAGAGATTTATATACAATGAAACACAAAGACATGGCCAGAACTTCCTTGACGCACATGCAGGGGTCTGATTAGCATATGTATGACCCTGCAGTCTCACGGGCAACATAAGTACACTTATACACAGGGCTCCACCTATTCAAATGCTAAATATCCTTTTGAATTATCCTGACAGCCCTTCTCCCCCAATCCTACTCAGCAAACATATCACAGCCTGCGACACAAGACCCAAGCTGGTTTTCAGTGTACAACGTGATTGTTCGTGCACTAGCTTACATTTGCTCATTTATGCAACAGAGTTAAATTTGTGGTCAGTCCGTTAAAAAACAGAACCACGTCTGTGAACCCCATCAGGAAAATGTCGTCTTGACAGATGGTTGAGTTCAGGTGCAACTTCATGTTTCATGTACAGGATATAAGCACAAATAGTCTTAGAGGAAGTATGTAAATAATTTACTGCTCCAAGGAGTTAAAGAAGTGCAGTTGAAGCTAAGTGGATACATGGTGTACCATTGAATTAAGTCAAGTTGCCAGTGATAATCAAGATCGTTCCATTGTTTATTGATGTAAGTGTCTTTTCTCTTGACAAGGAGTAAATGTCCCTTACTTTCTTGCCAGTGTTGGTCTGTGATCAGATCAGACTCTTTGATGGCCCTAAAGCTTCTTTTCCCGTCATGTAAATGAGTGATGACACCTGCACTTTCATGTCAAAACACCGGGGGTTTTTGTGGTTTCTGCGCTTCTTTGAAAATCAAACCTGTGAATCCCAAGTTATGTTATGAGTCTTGAGCCTGTGCTATATGTAATTTAACTTTAGCTTAATGTGCTTTTTATATATATATATATATATATATATATATATATATATATATATACACACACACATACATATATGTATATATACACATATATACATATATGTATATATATAGATATATACATATATACACACACACACTAATTAACGGATTATATAAAAATGTACACGTTTTTCAGTAACAGAAAGTAAAAAAAACTGTACTTCAAGATTTCTTTTAATTTTCTAGAAGTAGATTTTCCTGTTGTATGATTTTTTACATATAAGGATAATCAGTAAAATAAGTATAGTTTTCTTTACATTTAGGTAACATAATAAATAATATTAAGAATATTATCATAAAAACAAACAAGCTTTGTTTCTTAAGAGAGTAGAAGCAGGCGTCCCCAACTTCCACAAAGGGCTGGTGTGGCTGCTGGTTTTTCTTCCAACATACTGAGAGCACATAGTACACAGCTGTCTGTTGACAGAGATCAGTTGATTAAACCTGTCAACTCAGGTGTGCACTGCATGGTTGGGTCAAAAACCTTCAGCCACAGTGGCCTTTTGTGGAACAGTTTGGTGTTTGGTCTTCTTTAGGCGGTGAGCAGTGTTGCTCACCGCATCTAAAAACTACTGTTCTACAGCATAAGCAGTGTCTTCCCAACTCGCAGGAAGTCATGTCGGGTCCTGCTTGAATATAATTTCCAGTCACAGCCGTACATTCCTGTGATGCCTGGAGGAACAAGCTGTGGGAGCTGAGAGGGTTGTGGTGGTGTGAGCACAGAGCGGTCCCTGGCTAACAGAGAGACGGACGGCATGACGCCAAAGTCCACCGACGTTCTACTCCCACTCCTACCGGTCCTTGTTCTCATGGCATCACAGTAATGTGTAGTCAGGAGGTTATTTATTTATATTTACTAGTAATTAACTAACCCAACAATATAAGTAACATAATGACAGCAGAGTTCTTTTTCCACTAGAGTGTACCTCGCCTTTATCATGCTATCTGAAAAATAGTACTTTGATAAGTGTAAAAAACATAGTTTATTAAGTTATTGGGGCAACGGTTATTTGTGTTTTATTCTTGTATGTGCTTTTTAAAATGTATTTTATGGTTGGGATTCAGACCATTTAAGGCTTCAGGAACTGTTAATAGTAGTTTGTTTTTTTTTTTCATTTCCTGACTTCAGTGGTTGTGATACCTGATTGTTTCACATAAGCAAAGCAGCTACAATGTCAACTACAATAACTGCTCTGGATTAGGAACTTAAAAAAATGAAGTAGATGCTTTTATAAGATTTTTGTAGAATTCATTATGTTTAATTAAATTAAAAATTAAATTTTATTAAAAACACTTGATTTTCTCTCACACATTTTCTCTGACTTGCTCCACTTGACAAAGCTTTAACATATCACTGTCTTTACAGAAGCACATGAACTTTGTCCATTTTGTAATCGTGACAAATCATTTAGACTTGTGTGTGTTTTCCTTCACTCTAGATTTTGACCTTTGTGTTGGTGTACTCTTGATGAGTTCACTGACTGATTTGTTTTTTTAAGATAAAGAAATGACTTACACAGCTACCAATTGAGTCCTCTTTGGTCAATCACCAAACATTAACTAAACTTCCAATTCTTAAACCCAGATATTTCTGGTTTCCAGTTTATTTATTTGATTTCATTTTAACTGTGCACAACAACATGGCTTTTTGATGAAAGGTGCTCAGAGTGGGAGATTCTTGGCCTCGTTTTCTTCATGCGTGTTGTTTTGCTCCGAAAGTAACCAGAAGGTTAAACCACTTACAGTGTGTCTTCATATGTTTACGTTGCATTTCACAATTTGCAATGACATTGTTTAAATGTATCAGTGGGCATCTTCTCAAAGGTGTCAAACCTCGAAGGTGTTAAAGTTTCTCTCTAAAAACCTCTCTCCTGATGAGTCATTGGGAATTTACATCTTGGTTTTCTGCTCTGACATTTGTTATTTGTCTGAAGGTGTGACCTAGAATGTACTTCTACACATACAAACTCAAACTACAAAGTGTACAGGAAATGAATAGAGACATCTCTCTGCAGGTGATGGTTGAAAGGGGACGGCCTAGAATTAACTTGAAAGTTTCCGGACAATCTACAAGAAACCTGTGCTGCTTCTCACCCCACATGTAGAATGTTCACCTTCCTTACCCCTTCTGACACAGATCCTGTGTTGCAAAACACACACACGTTCAGATGTTTCTGCATGTGTTGGGAAGTGATGCGCTACCCTTCCAGAACTAGGTCTTTAATTATATTTTTTGTTTTATTTGTTGTGTAGCTTTATGCCAGTATATAGAGGCTACTAAATTCAGAGATGGGGCCAGAGGAAAATTGGCAAAGGCAAATGAAGGTAACCACCCCACCCACCACACACCCCCACCCCTTTACCCCGAAACTCAGCTTCTCCTCCCTACCCCCCAAGCCTTCAAACTGGCAAAGTTTGTTTCCCGCCAGCCCGCCCGCCTCTTGTGTTGCATTTTAGATTTTGTTTCTAGTTGATTTCTGCGCAGGTGCTGGGACCTCTCTGTTATGCGCACTCTCCTGGTTTTTTTTCTTGACCTCCTCCTCCTCCTCCTGGCTCCTCCTTTACATCTTTGGGCCGTAGCTGGACCAGCTGACGTTTGACAATCACTGCTTTCTGTTCCTCGCTCTCACTCAAACCAACATATCTAGGACTGCCTATGCTGGCAATGCTTGGTCAATGTTTACTCTTCCCCTACACTCTGAATGACTCTCAGTACTGCCTTGGTGTGTGCATCACTTCTGCTTCTCTCTGGCCTCAAATCTTTTTTTTTACTGATGATTGTTTTGTGTGTTTTTGTATTGCAATTAAAGCTGTCAAATGGCAAATGTATACTATTTATCTAATTTAATTTATCTAATTATTTGTATTTAAATTATATATTTTTGACAACATTATTGTTGCTGTTAACATTGGATATTCATTTGTTTAGCAATTTTGTCTTATTTGTCAAAGATTATGCTAATGACAACTTTAAATTATGCAATACAATCTTCCAAAAATATTTACTTGCTGCTCCCTTTAGATTTGCACCAGCAGTTTGATCCTGCTTCTGATTATTTTATTTCAGGGC
The DNA here is from genome assembly GCA_016785265.1 of Paraplagusia blochii. Classification (NCBI taxonomy): domain Eukaryota; kingdom Metazoa; phylum Chordata; class Actinopteri; order Pleuronectiformes; family Cynoglossidae; genus Paraplagusia; species Paraplagusia blochii. The sequence continues at coordinate 108,362 of JAFBJS010003606.1, read as the reverse complement.
CAAACCTTAAAAAATATTTGCTAAGTTTTTTTTTCTGGTTTGTTTTTGCCTTCTCTTTCTCTCTTTGTTTCTTCCTTTCTTGCTCTCTCTCCCTCTTCTTTCTTATCTGTAGGTGAGAACTTTGAGCAGAGTCCCTTGCGAAGGACGTTTAAATCCAAAGTTCTAGCACATTATCCTGACAATGTCGAGTGGAATCCATTTGACCAGGATGCAGTGGGCATGGTATGATCCTTGTGCATTTATAATTTACACTACAACTGTCACCAAAGTATATGTTCAGGTTTTGTTTTGTATTTGGTAAGAAATGTATGAAAATTAAATATTCTTTTCCTAAAGAAAGATATTTCTTGGATAATAAACTAAACACTTTATGGTTCATTGCATCATTTTGTACTTTGGAATGAGTTCACTGTGTTCTTACTGCTGACTTTCTGATAAGATGGTTCAGAATACTCAACAGATAAAATGTTTATCACCATTTTAGAAGAACATTGATGTAAATAATGCAATTAACATTGTGTAGAATGTAGCCCCAATTGGGACAGATTTGTTATAGATTGCTTTCTAGGAGAATTTTTCTCAATTAAATACAGTAATGAATATGTTAATGTCAAAAATAATATATGTACATTAGTTAGGTAATTTTACTCATAGGTATGTTTCTGACAGTAGCTTGTAGAACAGGCATGTCCAAACTGTTCCACAAAGGGCCGGTGTGGCTGCCAGTTTTTATTCCAACCAACCAACCAACCAAGATCACATAGTTCGACCAATTAGCTGTCAAATGACTGAGACCAGTTGATTAAACCTGACACACCTTGGTTGGAACAAAAGCCCTTTGTGGACACACCTGTTGTAGAATAGGTCAAAGTTTGGTGTTGTATAAATACTGAAAATCAAACTTGTCATGCTTGTTATTGTGTCCCTTGCAGCTCTGCATGCCAAAAGGTCTGTCTTTCAAGACGCAGGTCGATTCTCGTGAACCACAGTTCCACTCTTTCATCATCACCAGAGAGGATGGCTCCCGCACATACGGTTTCGCCCTCACCTTCTTCGAGGAGGTGACCAGCAAGCAGATCTGCAGTGCTATGCAGACTCTTTACCATATGCACAATGCAGAGCAGTACGATATCTTGCACACGCCCACATCACCACAGGGACCCAAGGAGCACCGGCACCAACAGTCCCAGCCTCGTCCCGTACTCCACGCTGCCCCAGCCATCTCCCGCCTGCAGCGGTTCAACTCATACGACATCAGCCGGGACACGCTCTATGTTTCCAAGTGCATCTGTCTGATCACACCCATGGCCTTTCCACAGGCCAGCAGGAAAGTGTTGCTGCAACTTCACCAGGCTGTCAGTTCCCCTCAACCCCCACCACTACCACTGGAGAGCTATATCTTCAACATCCTTTACGAAGTGCCGCTTCCACCTTCCGGGCGATCTCTCAAATTCTCAGGCGTCTACGGGCCGATCGTGTGTCAGAGGCCGAGCACATCTGAGCTGCCACTCTTTGACTTTGCCATTGGTGAAATGTTTAATCTGCTAGGAGTGGAGAACGTTCTTCAGCTGTTCACTTGTGCCCTGCTTGAAATGCAGATACTACTCTACTCGCAGCGTAAGTCGACATAGTGCATCACTGTTTTTTATTTTTTTTATCATGTGGCATTTAGTTTCCAGTGCTGTACAATCACTTGAAAAGCAAGCGACAGAATCCAAATTATTCAGATTTAAATCATTTAATCATTGCGATAATTAAAATGTCCCATTTCTAGCAAGTATGTATAGGAGTTAAAAATCAAAAACACATTTCAAAATTACAGTCTTGGAGGTTACAGATACTGATGTGGGTTTCAGTTAGTTAGTAGGCCAGAGTTACTCTGAGCAGTGGTTTCTAACCATTTTTGGCTTGTGACCCATTTTTACATCTCTTGTGTCGTCTGGGGGACATGTTTTGAGGCCTGTGTCAAAGAGGGGGAATAAGTTGGCAGCTTTCTCCATTGAACAAAACCCAAGGACACCAATCATTGCCTTTTTACATGGCTTTGCTTTTGAGACTACTGTGTATTAAATATTTCTATCTTATCAAGTACATGGACAGGTTGACTTGACAAGTGTTCAGAAAATGATGGTTGTCAAAACTGTCCAAATAGGTTGTTTTACTATGGTTCATAACCTCAAAGACAAAAAGAAAATTCACACTGTTTTATGTCATGCTGTTCTTGTTTTCGACTGTGTGACTTTGCCTGAGGACATGATAATATTTTTAAGGTGTGCTACACCGATTGAATCCATTACCACAGCAAATGGTTTACAAAACGCCTCAGCCTGGAGTGAGGAGGAAGCAGCTCTCAAGGGGGGAAGCTGTGGTGTTGCTGTGCAACTAAGAGAGAGGGAGGACGGCCGCGGTGAAGGTTGATTGTTATTGGCTGGAAATGACATCATTCCTTTCACCTCCCACGAGGCTGATCACTGCAGAACATGTGAAGGATGCTGTGTAGAATTAAGAAGAAACGGGAGATTGTTAGGGAAAGACCTATGAGAACACATTAGAGGAAAAGAGAGAGAGAAGGAGGGATGTTCTCAAAGAGTTGATTGTTGGGCTGTGTTCTTAAAATAGCTCTGTAATTCACAACCAATTTCATTTTAGCAGGACCTTATTCTTCATCATTCACAAAGCCACAGAAAAGAATTTGAAATTCTGCCTCCATCCTCTTGCCGCTGTGGTAAACACATTGTACTGTGTGTTTCCCATGTGTCAACCACAAAGACACCATTGAATTCAATCTTTATTCTCTTCTGTTAATTTTTCTTTTAATTTCTCCTTTTCTGTTGTGTGATTTCTGTGACAGGACTCTTTAGAAGAGAGGGGGAGGCTGTTTGAAGGATAGAACTGGATGTTACAGTTGAACAATGCCCTTTCTAACATTCTGAAATACAATTAACAACAGCGGGAGTGACGTTCTGTCAATCGAGAGTTATTTTCTGTCAGCTTTTCAATCTACAGATATTGGCGCTTCTGTTTTTTTTTTAATTTGAAATGAACATCAGAAATGGACAAGTTTAGGGTTTAAGCTTGAAACGTCTGTCAAAGGGCTTTTATGTTATAGTGAGGCTGATGTCATCTGTTCCTCTGGTGTTTGGTAGCAAACTGATGCTGGTCCAGAGCAGCAGTAGTGTAACACATGTGATTGTTCTGGTGTCAAAGCCATATGCAGCTGGGTGGTTGACATTCAAGACCGTCCCCTCTTGTGTTTGTGTGTAACCTAAGAAATCTCATGTAGTTTGTGTTTAAAGCAACCATGACATGGGTTCACATCATTTCTCACAGTGACCCAGTTCAAGAACAGATGAGCGATGTTCGTATTCTTATCCCTAGCCTGGAAGCGGAAGCAGCCGCCTGACCAGCATAGGCAGCACATGACCAAATCAAGGAATGCATTGAATTTTGACACCATAAGAGGAGAAGCAGAGCTGCTGCTGCTGCTGCTGAGTGTGTGCGAGGTGTTAATAAGATAGAGCTGAAGTGTAGATGAGGACTGAGCACATGTTCGTATGCATACAGTGTGTGCTTAACAGTTGCCTTAAGTATGACAATGAAGGGAATTTTCAAGAGTGTTTGAGCGTGAAGTCATAGAAAAGGAATTTCATGGATGCCATTACACCGGCTGAGAACAAATTTGTTTTACATTGTAAATATTCTTATAAGATCTGTGGCCCAGGTGTTTCTCAAAGAATATTTAGTTTAACATTTTATGTTAACGCCTTGGAATATTTAAAATATAATTACGTTAATGCTCTTCTGAATTGAATTATAATAGGAAACCATTTTTTTAACTTGACTTTTTCACATCAGTCTTCTTTCTCTTTTTGCATGCTTATGACAGATTACCAAAGGCTGATGACGGTGGCCGAGAGCATCACAGCCTTAATGTTCCCCTTTCAGTGGCAGCATGTCTATGTTCCAATTCTGCCTGCTTCCCTCCTCCACTTCCTTGATGCCCCAGTGCCATATCTCATGGGCCTCCACTCTAACGGACAGGATGACCGCAACAACCTGGAGCTTCCACAGGAGGTACAGGCACTCCTTTGCGTTCAATCTTTCTATTTTTAAATTTATTTTTAAAATTAAAATTGATTCACATTTTATGATTAAATTTTATTAGTGGGTATACACATACATTAATCCACTGAGACATCTTTTTCTGTTATACATATTTCTTGTCTTCCTGCAGGCTAACCTGTGTTTTGTGGATATCGATAACCACTTCATTGAACTGCCAGAAGAGTTGCCCCAGTTTCCCAACAAACTTGAGTTCATCCAAGAGATTTCAGAAATACTAATGTCCTTCGATGTGTCGCCGGAAGGAAACGTCTCGTCCAGTGACAGCCAGACCAAATACCATGGCTTTCGTTCAGTTGATGTGGTCTCTGACAAACGCAACGGCAACCTGGCCTCACCACTGAACTCTTACCTGCTCAGAGAGAATGAAACCATAGCCAGACTACAGGCCCTGGTCAAGAGAACAGGCGTTAGTTTAGAAAAGGTAAAGATCTTACTGTAAAATAATTTCTTAAACAACATTTTTATCACTATTGCTTCTATTTGAACATGACAAAGATTGAATTATAATCTTTGTCAAATAGTCTGAAAAATAGTCTGAAAAAAAGACGTCTTCTAATTAAGTAATGCATCCAATGTCATATAAATGGAGAAAATGGTAAATGAGGACAAGTGGGTGATTTAAAAGTAAAAAAAATGTGCACTTTACACTTCTTTATGTGCTGATGCTGAAAAAACTGCTGATATTATTATGGTCTTCTCTGGTATGCTATTCCACATAGATATCAGTGACATCCATTCCAACAACCATTGTGGTTTTATCTGTATTTTCAGTTAAATAAGTGAAAATGAAAAGTCTCCTCTTTTGCCATTTCCTTCTTTTTACTCCCTTTGGCTTTTGTTCCTTAAATTATTATTATTATTATTATTATTTTTAAACAGATGGAGGTGAGGGAGGATGCCAGTGGTATTAGAGATGCACGGATTCAGTGCGACGAGGAAGAGCTAAAGATGCACCAGCTCAACATCCATGTACGTGAGGTCTTTGCTAACAGGTTCACCCAGATGTTTGCGGACTATGAGGTGTTTGTGATCCAGCCCAGTCATGACAAAGAGTCCTGGTTCACAAACCGAGACCAGATGCAGAACTTTGACAAGGTAATTTTTCAACACCAGCGTGGTTATCAGAAATTTACTACTAGTTACTATTTGCATTATTTAGAGGTTAAAAAAATTGTGTGTCTGTGTTCAGGCATCTTTCCTGTCAGACCAGCCGGAGCCCTATCTGCCCTTCCTGTCTCGTTTCCTGGAGACTCAGATGTTTGCCTCCTTCATCGACAGTAAAATCCTCTGTCACGATGATGAGGATAAAGAGCACACTCTGAGGGTGTTTGATGCCCGCGTGGATAAGATTCGCATGTTAAATGTGCGCACACCCACACTTCGCACGTCCATGTACCAGAAATGCACAAACATTGAAGAAGCGGGTAAGCGCAGAAGAGATGTCTTAAAAAAACTTTAATAGCTTTGTTTTGTCCACTTATCAATCTACATGCAATGTCCATCATGAGATTACACTTGTAATACCTACAACAATACCAGTGTTAGATTATTCATACTATAAATTATAATTTGCTGCATAAAACTCTTGGGATTGAGGTAATGTTGCCTTTCATGAAGCTTGAGTAAATGATTGAAGGAGTCATAACTATTGTCCTGTTTACAGACAAACTGCTAAAAAAGAGATTTGTTAAAGCTGATTTTGTCGCACCTGGACCGCATACCATTGGGCGCAAGAACGGCGAGACTGACATCCGTAATATTTGCTGTCATTATCGTAGCTCCGTGATCATTTGTGCTGTGCATTTCCCAGGGTTTACCCACAGAGGAACAGTTGGGCTACATGGTGACATTTAATAATGTCATCTCTCTATTTTTCCCCCAACGTATCCATCCCCTACCATTTCTGGTTCATAAGGGGATGGTGTTACAGAATTACAATGCTTATTAATTTTTGGTCCTCTGTGAGACCCATATGCACTGTGCAATGATTTTAACGGTGTCTGAAATAACAACATGCATGTGGTTTTGGGATCACTGTTTCAGGAAAGTCTTTCCTCGGATTCCTGTCTGCTAGTTTTTTATGCTGAACACAATGTTAGATTTCATGTATTCCCATTTGCCTTCATTAATTTGTTGACATACCACAGAGAGGACACATTCACAGAACAGTGTATTTGTCCACCCATACTAATATGAGGGTGTATGTCAGAACAACTTTTGACAGCTACATTCTTAGATGACTCAGCTGGCTTCTTTGTTCTTGAATCTTTTGGATTGATGGGTGTTTTTTTTCTTCTCATGGCAGTGACTTATTCTTTTTTCTGTAACTGTGGACAAGGGACTTTATATATACACTTATATACTTTTTATATTAAGTTCAATAACGATTGCTTGAAATGTCAGTAATTTTCTTTGACTATTTTTAAACAACCCTGTAACAATTACTGTTTTTCCCAACTAACTCTAAATGTTCCCAGCTCTATATCCTCTGATCTCATCTCTGACTTTATTCCTCGTTTTCAGAGAAAGCCATCGAGATGAGAGTGGCCAAGATTGACCACACCGCCCTCCACCCGCACCTGCTGGACATGAAGATCGGTCAGGGACGTTATGAACAAGGCTTTTTTCCTCGACTGCAGTGTGACGTTCTGTCCACTGGCCCAACCAGCAACAAGTAATCATTTCACGTTCCAGTATTTTTAATCTCTCACGTCTCTGTTGAAGTCTTCGTTTGATGTTGACGGTGGTGTCTGCTATCTCACCAGATGGACAAAAAGGAGTGCTCCAGCTCAGTGGAGGAGGAGGGATCGTCAGAAGCAGCATGCGGAGCACCTGTATTTAGATAATGACCAGAGAGAGGTTAGACTTCCTGAATTCTGAATTCAGTATCTTTGTCTTGTACTCTATTTATTTTTTGTGTTTTTATTTTGATTCAACATACTAATATTTCACTTTTTACCATTTCACTTTTTTTTCTTTTTGTCTGTCTGTACTAATGCCTGTACACTCACAGCATGTTGAGTGTTTGTTGCCGGAGCTGCAGCTCCTGGTGTTTCTTGACTACTACTGGTTCTCACAGTCCTTCAGGCCCTGTCTTAAGTCGGTGACAGTGGACGTGGTATGTGTTGGTGTAGTCCACAGACCACATGTGCTGTCCACCCAATTTCTTCCCTAGTGTGGCCCCTCCCACCTTTAAAAATGATTTTTGTTTTCTCAGTTCCTCTCCAGTATAAGTGCTGACCGAAACATTTCTCTCAGTAGTTTCCCTTCCCATATAATAATTTTCTGTGCGTGTTTTGTTACATATATACTTATATGTATATAGCATATATACCATATGCTATGGTCATTTTCTGTCATGGTGTTACAATCGTAAAGCAAGCATGGGCAATCTACAGCACGGGGGAGCAGATGTGGCCACCTTGGGCTTTGAATCCAGCCAGCCAAACTTGCATTCATTCATTCGATTTCATCCTCTTACCCGTTACCGGTTCCTGGGGCAGCAGTATCCACGACTGCCACCCAAATGACACTGCACGGTACCATGAGCCTTCCTGTGGGTGGTGAGCCCACTGGAAGCCCAGAAGCCTTGTTATTTAATTGACTTCCATTTTCATTCTCCTTCTGCATTTACCTGAAATAGCCTTATTTATTTATTAACCTTTATGAATGACTTTTGCATGTCTTAGTTCTCACAAAGACTCGTTCTGTCTGCTACTGAGACTACCTCCATGTCAAATTTTAGGACAGAATGTGGCCTGCAAGTCAAAAAGTTTGCTCATGCTTGTCCTGTGTTTTTGTGTTTTATTGTTGTGGTTTTATGGTCTACTGACTGAAGTCTACCTTTATTTTTTTAAAGAAATACATCCAAGAAGCCAGGAACCTGGGTACAACCATCAGACAACCCAAACTGTCCAATCTGTCACCTTCAGTTATTGCTCAAACAAACTGGAAGTTTGTGGAGGGCTTGTTAAAGGAGTGCAGAAACAAAGTAAGACACAATGGTGTTTTTCGACAGACAAATGACTTGTGGACTCCACATAGATTTGACTTGATATGTTACCTTTTCGGCAGACAAAACGAATGTTGGTAGAGAAGATGGGCCGTGAAGCGGTGGAGTTGGGTCACGGCGAGGTTAGCATCACCGGCGTTGAAGAGAACACTCTGATAGCAAGTCTCTGTGACCTGTTGGAAAGAATCTGGAGTCATGGGCTGCAGGTTAAACAGGTGAGAAAAACAAATCTCTGCCAGTAGCAGATTACAGATGCACTGAAGCAGGTCAAAGTCTAAGTCAATATTCTATTTTCTCTTTTAGGGTAAATCAGCCTTGTGGTCCCATCTCTTGCACTACCAGGAGAGCAAAGAGAAGAATACTGCGACCCCAGGTGGTTTGGGACCTCCAGGTTAGGACTGCAAACATTTTCATTAACTTTGCATAATGAATTAGAGAACATTGTAGCTCATCTCTCTCTTCATGCTCCTCAGGATTCATACATGACACTGAGAGACGCAAATCAGATGGTGGAGGGTCGGCCATGCCACCTCTTAAGGTGTCCCTGATCCAGGACATGAGGTAAAATAGACTGATGATCATTTAGATACAAACTATGTGTTATTTGAGAAAATAATACTTCTGTGAATTCAGCCTTACTGTACATACAGGAAAACAACAACCAAAACTATTCATCCTAATACAATTGTAGATAAACGTGGAGTAAATAAAAGTTAATATTACATCTTAGTGATGGAATCACATCCAAAAATATTAATTTTCCCTGGTTTTTCCTCTTTTCTGTAAAGAACCATAACTGTTTAATGACATGACTCAGTGAATAGGTAGAGAGTGCCATCCTGTGGTCGACTGTCAAACATCACCCATGCTTACACAAACAAATCAAATGTTATGAGGTTAAGTGTGTTACATACCGTTTTTTGTAGTCCACATTTAGTACACACTTTAGTAGAATTTTGCCATTAGTGGTTCTTTATCTAATAAGGAACTGTTACACAGACTTTATTTTCTAAAATAGATATATCCTTTTTGACTAAAACACATATTCTTCTCACACAACTGACTTGTGTTCTGGATTGTGTTTTTTATTATTATTATCTTCATTTTATCGTTTTTATCATTTTATATTTTGTCATCTGGGTTTGCTTAAAGGCCTTTTTTTTCTTATTTCTTATACACAGCATAAAAGCTGAAGTCAGGGTTCATCTTGGGTAAAGCGTGACAGAGAATTTCAGTAACGATTCATTACTTCCAGTCTAGTTACCAAGACTCCCTTCAATCTGAGGAGGGGGTTACCTTGGGGCACAGCTCCATGTTTATGGACCCTCCTCCACACACACACACACACACACACACACACACACACACACACATGCACATCTGCTGTCATGTCAGTAAACACAAGCATCAACTGTGTCTTTGTTTCATAGTTCTAATAATATTGACAGTTTTACTTATATAATTTTACACAATCAAAAATTAATTCTGTTTGACAGTTTTGGTTGAATTAATGATATTAATGTACTGCTAAAACATCAGGCCATGAAGAAAACCAGGTTAGCTCAGGGTTGAGTGAACAGAGTGGAGACAAGAAGGGTGTTAGAAGGTGGAGAAGAGGTTTTGACCCTGGTGGAGTGGAATGATCTACAGTGACTGCTCACATAACAAAGTCATGGTGGTGCATTATAAAGACTTTTACTTCTTCTAGTTATAGTTTGATATTAAGGACTAGTAAAGATTGATACCTAATGTCCACATTCTCTAATCGGAGTCAATCAGACTCTTTGTCTTCTTTATTTGTCACGTTAGTTATTTTTCTGTCTTTTCACAAAGACAACATTAAAAATATTGTCTCCAGCAGATGTGGTTTGTTTTCCAGATTGCATCTTATCATTATGCTGGTTTTTTTAATCTTTTTATTTTTAATAATGTATTTTTTCTTCCAGACACATTCAGAACATCAGTGAGATCAAGACAGACGTAGGCAAAGCCAGAGCCTGGGTTCGTCTCTCCATGGAGAAGAAGTTGCTGTCCAGGCACCTTAAGCAGCTGCTGTCGGACCATGAATTGACAAAGTGAGACAACCCAACCTGTTTTTTTCTTTTCTAGCCCCCTATTCTTTGTTGCCCAAACCATTTTTATTGCAACCTTCTTTCTTTGTGGGGAAAGGGCCGTCTCATGCATTATTAAAGTGACATGTCATCTGCCATCTATTAAACATTAGTCTGTTGAAATTTCAAAGCATCACGATCCAGTCTGTCTCATTAAAAAATTCAAAGTCTTCTCCATAATTAAACACAGCAGTGAACTGGGTCAGACAGCTTCTGTCTGTCTGTTCTGACCCAACGCTGTCTTAAAGCCCTTGTGTCCAAGTACCATACACACCTGAAACTGTTGAATCACAGTGAAGAACAATATCATAACAGTAAAAATGTTTTTATCTTGCAGAAAACTGTACAAGCGCTATGCCTTCCTTCGCTGCGATGATGAGAAGGAGCAGTTCCTGTACCATCTGCTGTCCTTCAACGCTGTGGACTACTTCTGCTTCACTAATGTCTTCACCACCATCAGTGAGTGCCACACTGAAGCCACACAACTGGGCTATTTCCTCTGAGTGTTTATTGACTGTCTATGTCCTCTGTCTTTTCCGCAGTGATCCCCTACCATGTCGTGGTCGTTCCTAGTAAGAAACTTGGTGGCTCCATGTTCACTGCCAACCCGTGGGTGTGTGTATCAGGTGAGCTCTCCGAAACCGGAGTGCTTCAGGTTCCTCGGAATACTCTGGAAATCACATTTGAGGTAAGTGTTTGTTTAACCTAGAAGACCATTGTGTTGATGGACAACATTTTTAGACTTGGGAGGTTATCTTTTTGATGATTTATTGTTTTTGATGTGAGGCTATAACACATTTCTCTTCCTCAGTGTCAAAACCTTGGCAAACTCACCACAGTGCAGATGGGCCATGATAACACTGGCTTGTATGCAAAGTGGCTGGTGGAGTGTGTTGTTGTGCGCAATGGAATCACAGGACACACCTACAAGTAAGAGCAAGAGACTGAGGAGAAATGTTTTTCCCATTCACATTTTTATTAAAATAACTAACCAACTGTGTTTCTTGCACAGATTTCCCTGCGGTCGGTGGTTGGGGAAAGGCGTAGATGATGGAAGTCTGGAGAGGATCCTGGTGGGTGAACTGATGACCCCTACCACTGAGAACGACGAAAGGATGTGTCGCACACCACCAATGCAGCAGTCGCCAGGGATGATGCGGAGGTTTGTCACCATCTCGCCAAACAGCAAACCAAGTAAGTTCATACACCACACATTATACAAGGAGCATTGGTGTAAAGAAAACCAGAGATGGGGAAGTTATTTCACAGTTTTTCTTCTCTTTTTCCTCTCAATCTAGAGTTAAACACTGGTCAGATCCAGGAGAGCGTAGGAGAGGCTATCAATGGGATAGTAAAGCATTTCCACAAACCAGAGAAGGAGGTGAGAGACGAAGCCGTCCAAACAGGACCAGACATGTACTTCTATTATTCATCACACATCAAAGAGTCACTGCTCTCTGTTGTGCTGCTCTTTAAGTCCCTCACTGAAAAAAGACTGCACGTGCCCAGACATTTTTAAGCTTTGTTATTAATGACTTCCTGATCCCATGATTATAACTTAACTCTAGTTGTTTCATCTGTTAAGTACGTTTTACAGCTTCACCTTAAAATATTGATCAAATGTTTCCCTGATTAGATTCACTGATTAAGATATAGAATTAAGCAAACGTGTGTCTTTGTGTCTTGTCATTTGTTTGTGCACAGAGAGGCAGTCTCACACTTCTCCTCTGTGGGGAATTTGGCCTGGTCTGGGCTCTGGAGCAAGTTTTCCAGCACGGTTTCAAATCACCTCGGCTTTTTAAGAATGTCTTCATTTGGGACTTTTTAGGTAAATATAAAAGTACAGAAAAAAATCTGAGTGTTGTTAGAAAAATAACTTCATGTGTTCATGGTTTGTAGCATCTATGACTATTGTAAAATGTATCACTTTTTGTTAAATCCAAACCTTTGATTAAAAAAGCAACAATGATATCTGTTGAGCAAATGATGGAAAAACCTAAACTAAGGAACCTGAAAGAATGGAGTTGTTGTAGTCTCCATAGTTATAAGCGGAGAGATAACATTTGCTTTTTTTGCTAATACTATGTCTGCATTAATTCTTAAATAAAAAGACAACCCTATAATGTTTTGTGTCTCACAGAGGTCAACCTTTTAAGAATACTTGTCATTAGGTCTGTGGACAGATTTCTGTATATATGTATCTAGTATATATCAATAATCAGTGTTTGCAACGTCGTCTTATTTCAACAGAAAAGGCACAGGTGTATTTTGAAAGTGCCGAACAACGTGAGACGACTCCAGATGAGAACTGGCAAACCAGAGTACGTCACTTCTGCCGCTTCATGAGAGCCATCAATAGCACATCCAGAAACATCGGCAAAGATGGAAAGTTCCAGATGCTCGTTTGTCTGGGTGCCAGGTGAACTTTCTTTTTTTATTACACATTTTATTATAATTTGCATGAATTTCAACAGTTACTCCAGACTCTATTTCGAATCTTTCAAACTTGGCTGGGGTTTAGAGGGAGTAGTGGTTTCTTCTTTATATTTTAAACTTTACTGCAAGGCACAAACATGATCTTTCCTCTGAAAATTCCTTAGGTTTCACAAAGTATTTTGTCCCATCAGTCACAGACATATAAACTTAGTGGATAACCTAATAGGTGGTCATTTTTTCTAGACAAGTTTGTCTTTACTCTGTTTCACTGTTTTACTCTCTTAACATGATTCATTTGACTTCCAGGGACCATTTGTTGCACCACTGGATTGCTCTGCTCGCAGACTGTCCAATCACAGCTCAGATGTATGAAGACGCCGCACTCATAAAGGACCATTCATTGGTGAACTCTCTGATTAGAGTTCTGCAGACACTGCAGGAGTTCAACATCACTCTGGAGGCGTCACTTGTAAAAGGTGTAGGAATCTAAACCAAACCAACTAGGACTTCCCACCAGATGCACCTGACACTGACAGATGGCTGGGATTCACCATTCAAAGAAGTACTGGGAACTTTAACACACAGAAAGCAGACTTGAACAAAGGACATTCTCTGTCAAATATTAAAGTTACTGTTACATTTATGATGTATTAAGTGCAATGAGCCTTTCAAGATTTTTTTTTTATTTTTTATTCTCAATGACGTTCAGATTAGATGTTAAACATGTTTTTATTACAAAACATGATTTCTGCTTGATTGACAGCGACCTATCTGTGCTTTAATGGTTTACTGACAGTGAAATATTTTCATTACCATGAACTGCTGACAATGGCATATATTTATGGCAAACTGTTGATATTTTTCCAGAGAAACAGTATTATTTTGTTAAAGCAGTCAGGTTGTTTGCTCTGTTATCAGCCCAGATTTCAATGTCATATCACAGAGCGAAAAAAAAACATAGTGTACAAGTATGCTTTATAAGTATGACAGGGAGGTTTTTAAGCATGATAGATACTAAACTTTTTAAAAATGTCTGTTACATTTGGGATTTTCCTGGAAAATGTACAGGAATGCTAAACTTTCACATCAAATTCCTTTTGAGGAAACTGTTCCTTCTTGCAAAATAAGGGTGTGCGAGTGTGGCTAATGCACATATCTAGTGTTCCACATAAATATCCAGATGGATAAACAAACAACAAACAAAATCCCAAAGGCTTTGGTTTTGTTTCTCGAACTGATGCTTGACACATCTAGCTTTTTGTGCTAAATCGATCACAGCTCAAGCTTCCATATACAGTCAAAACCTCCAACCAGCACTTCTGAAGTACTCACTTGTCATCTGGCCTCATTCCTGAAATTTGACAATATCCTGAATCACAATTGTGGAGCATAATTCAATGCTTCTTTCCGTCATCGTGTCTTTTGCTATGCAATATGCGAGTCAAAAAAAAGCCTCCTAAGAGCGTGTCATTCTGGTGTCCCGGAACTTTACCAGGCCCTGTGCTGTCACAAACGTCCACATTTACTGTGCAGAATTAAAGGGTTGATACATGAAGGACTATTTCCTGTGCCAACATTGTCTGGAACAACTGTGTTGTACTCAACTGTGTACAACCTACAGAAGAGCATCTTGGGAGAAATCTATTTTTGTTTTCCAATGCAGTTGTACATTTATTGACATAGCTGTGTAATGTAGTGTTTACGAATTTGAGCAAGTGTACAGTGTAAAAATATATTAAGAATAAAGCATCTGTAACGCACTACAAAGTCTTTTTAATAGGCAGCTGATGGTTTTGATCGCTCTGGCTTGACTGTTATTTCTGGCCATCTAGTATATACTAAGAATAATATATTCTAAGAACACCGTATAAAATGATTCATTACTCTATGTAACGAGTAATTGTTTAATAAGTATTGAAAATTCTTGTTCTTTATGTGAAAAATGTAAGTACCACAGACGCATGTTTGATTATTTTCTTGTCGAAATGTACTCCGTCAATTTACTGTCGAACTCTTGTCCTGGAAATGCGTAGCTGAGAAAATGTAAACAAAGTCGTTCGCGCCATGTCACCCGACTGTTTTTCTTCAAAGCTTTACATCCAGTTGCATGCTGGGATTCCGAGTTAGAAAAATACCCAAAACATCGATTGACGTCACGGGGTTCTCGCGCCCTCTCACTACACCTCCCATCATTCGCCTTTGCGCCGAGAACGTGAGGACGACGGCGATTGGCTGCCGCTGAGTTCAAACCCAACGACTGCACTCCTTATATGGTCATCCAGCGTTCAGCCCTTTCATTTCAGCTTTTTATGTTAATGGCATTCTAATTGCCAGCTGTATGCAGCCGTAGTAAGAGCATGCGCAGAGTATTCCCAGCGTACGGCGAAGATTCAAAGTTTTTGTTCAGTAAGTAAGCCTTTTCCTTCCTTAAAACAGAAACTAAATTGAGATTTTAATGGGGTTGTATAATGTTTCGCGTGACTCTTTAATTAGAATGTGTTAGCGGTAGTCTTGTGCGTTTACACTTTTTTAGTGACGCAAGTTTAAACGCTACAAAGCGTATCCGACAATGGGATAACGTGGAAGTCAAGGAGAGCGTGGCAGCGTCAGCTAGTGAGCTAACGGCTAATAACAATGAGTCGCGTTTGGCGCTCAGCGGCTAAAGTTTAAATTTAAAGGGAAACGTTTCCTGGACACACTATTTAATTTGAATTAAAATATAAACCATATCTACTGTGTTTAAAACAACCCACCATGTCGTGTTCGGGCACGGGTTTTGTAGATATAAGCGAGTGGCAGTGAGTAGCTTTTTGTTTTAGATCACAGAAAACGCAGCTTGCCCGCTTTTTGTGTCCCGTTCACGGTGCGACAACACGCACGGTTGAAACACGGCGCAATTCCTAACAACTTGTCTGAATGTCTGTTTCTACTCATTTATGACCGTTGAAATGTTTGGTACTATGTTAAAACTGTAAAATTCACACGCTTTGTGCCGTATTGACCGTTACCGCTCTACTGCGATGGATTTTAAACGTGTCGCCGAGCGTCCTCCATTGACATGTTGAGATGTTATGTTTACCCACGTAAAGCGGACTTAACCGGACTCTTAATGTAGTGTTTGAACCTCACTTAAACGAGTTTTTACCACATGATCAGGTATTACCAATAATGGAATGTGTTTTATTGTCCGTTTCCTTTTCTGTTGTGTAACGGCGTGTCTTAAAGTTCGAAGTCCTTTTTTGATACATGTTTTGTTTCTTTAATGATACGATAGAATTGAGAATCGACGGTTTTTACTTATTCCCCGAGAATGAGATATTACTTGCCGTGGTGTGTTTACGCGTGCTGGTTTTTGTTGGACGCTTGTGGGACTGTTTTGTGGGACCGCCCCCTTCTCTGTAGTAAAACGCACAACTGTCTGCACACTTCAGCCCTGCTCGTCAACGAACTACTGTGTTAGTAACTGTGATTTTTGCTGTTTTACGCCGTTGTTTTCAGGTGTTTTTGTGTGCATCGGCAACTCAGATCGTCAGATAGACTATGTTTGGCTTCCACAAGTCTAAAATCTACAGGAGTAACGACGGCTGTTGCATCTGCAAGACCAAGTCCTCCAGCTCCCGCTTCACAGACAGCAGCAGATATGAGGAGACATTCAGGCTCTGCTTCGGGTAAATGCTTTCATCCAATCGTTACAAGAACCATGCACGTGTCGCGTTTGCTGCCAGATCCCGTTTATGTAACTCTAGAAAATGAAACTATTACATGCAATATTTTTTGAGTTGGTGACTTCAAATGCCAATAAACATTTTGGCGTTCTTACAAAAGTATTACTCAGTATCTCAAGCAGCAATTATAAAAGGTTTTATCAATGGGATTAAGCACCAAAGCGGCCTGGTTTGGTCCGCGTACCATATTTTCAACACTCCTTCACAAGAGACAAAGCTGACGTTTTAAACACGTCACATTTTCTGTTGGTGAATTTTCCGAGCTGTGTTGTAGTAAACAGGAACCGCTTTTCATTTTTGTCAATCAACACAGCCAAAGGAATTGTAAAAACGAGAGTGGTTTCAGCAACATAAAAAGATGCTCTTCAAAAGGTTTCTGATTTACTGATCAAAGACAGCAGTTCCACGTTGCGCTTACTGTCAAAGATAAAAGAGATCTAAGGTACTGCAAGGGTTAGAAAAACAATGGAATAGAGAATGCTAAGGTAATTAGAATGGCAACAGCATCAATCTATGATTATAAAAAATGTACATTTGTTTTAAAATGGTATTGAATAGTTATCAGTGATGCTGTGAAATCAGCTGTCTTGTGTCATGAAATGTAATTGTGTTTCTTATTAATAATTCAAGGCTGTCAGAGGACCGCGTTGGAGACATCTGCAACGCCTGCGTGCTTCTGGTGAAGAGGTGGAAAAAGCTTCCACATGGGTCCAAGAAGAACTGGAACCATGTAAGTTAAACCCTTTAATACATCACTTAAGTATTGTGCGCATTTGCTGACTTGGGACGAGCGAGTAACGTGCGTCTTTGAATTGATTTGTCAGGTTGTGGATGCGAGAGCAGGGCCAGGCTTCAAGATGACAAAGCCTAAGAAGATTAAGAACAGCGATGGGAAGAGGAAGAGCAAACTAAAGAAGCTGCACAAGTTAAAGAGACAAAGTAAGTTGTTCAGTTTTCAGGGTTTTTTTTTTCTTTTTCGGCACTTGTCAAATCAATCCCTGACCACATCTTTCTCGTTTCCAGACTCTGATGCCCACAGCACGACTTCTAGTGTTTCTCCGGCCCAGTCTCCAAGCTACAGCAACCAATCAGATGATGGTTCTGACATTGAGTCCAAGCAGAGACGTCCCACCCCCACTCCATCCATCTTTTCCTTTTTGGACCGTTCCTACTGGAAAAGGTACATTGCAACTTTAATATCCAGAATGTTATTGAAGTGTATTGAGTGAATTTTTTTTAAAAAAATCTAATGTTTTGTTGCCCTTTCTTTTTTTAAGGCAAAAAGTTTGCTGTGGGATTGTCTACAAGGGGAGGTTTGGAGAGGTCATCATCGACCCCCGGCTTTTCAAACCCTGCTGCAGTTCCAAAAAGCAGAAGACACTGTCTTCCACACAGGTTCCTGATGCTCTTCCTCCACAGCTACCAGAAACTGAGAAAGAGGCGTGGTGATGGTTGTAGTAACCACGTCTTCCTCCATAGTTTTTCCATGGCATCAACCTGGAATTGTCTCCAGTGGCAGACCTCCCCATTCCTTTTCACTCATTAGATTAATATTGTTAGATCATTTTGAATATTTGTTGTTTTTTTTTTTCTACCTGGGTATTTTTTGTAAATAGATTTTTTTTTTATAAAAAAAAGTAAAATTAAAAAAAAAAACATAGGCATTAGTATTTATAGAATGATGTAACGAGTTCTGTTGATGTTCTATTTCTGGCTATGAAATTTGATTTTTTTTTTTTTTTTGATCACATTTTGTCACTTTTATACATATCAAAACAGTTAATTCTTTAGAACTATCGTAAGTTTTCCATTGAAAAATGCCAGCTATTTTTACACAATCAATTTAATGTGTTACGGATATTTTCCAATGAAATGCTGCAGTGTCATTGTTTTCTTTTTGTTGGCGTGAAGGATTGTCTTGATCACAGAGGTTTGTTGGTGACAGCAGGGATCATTTGACCAACTTGCCTCTGAATTTAGCTTTTTTATGTATATATGTGTATGGATGGATGAAGAGAGACTATAGACATTTTCCTGGCCCCAACATGCCATAGCTTCTACTTTACATATGCAGTTTGCTCACATTGACACAGGTAGACTTTAGACTAAGTAGTACATTCTGCCGCCCTCCTGGATTGACGGTGATGTATTTATTTTTGTTGTACAGTTTAAGGTGAAACAATGGAATGCATGGTGTAAAAGAAATGTTTTTTTCAAAAAAAAAGGTGATTTTTGTAAATACGGTGTATTGGCTCTCAGTGCATCTCAAACTTTTCATATTGACAGGAAAAAAAATCAAACCACTAGTATGTCATTTTTGTACTTTTTTTGCTGGAGACATTTTATTCATATACCACATTTACTTGCCATGGTTAATCTGTCATGGATCAAAAACGGCAGAGAATATGTTTTTAAAACATGATATCTCTGAACGGTGGAACAAATTTACTCCAAATCCCCTCTGTTAGTCCTGGTTTAGCATGAAATGGTCAAAAAACAAATCTGCTTGTTAAAGGCCGATAAAGATGGTGTTTGTGACGGTCACTGTTTTTTTGTTTTGTTTTTCCAGAAGCATTTGTCAATGTTCAAACTATGCAGACGTTATGAATGTGAGAAGTTCTCTGGGGCCATCTGTCACTTTGTTTCTAGAGTAAAGTGATGGAATATTTTTCAACCAAATTGACATGGGAAGGAAATTCTCACAGCAATATTTCTTCTTTTCCAAATAACAATAACTGACTGATGTTTTGGTATGATTTTTTTTTTGGTATTAACACTTGGCTTGCACACTTTTTATCCACAATGCTCTTACTGTCCTTTAAAGTGATACTGCAGCTATGACGGTTTTATTTTTTTCTGTTGCCTGATTTGTCACTGATGTCTAACTTCACTGTTGCTTATATATAATACTTTCTGCGGCAGGGTAGCTAAATGCTGAACATTACTCCCACTGACGGGAGAAATGCTGCTTCCTATAAAGCTGGAAAATAAGCTTCTTTCCTTTTTCTCCTCCTTAGGGAGTCGCCATATTTGTTTTACTAGGTACATTTGGGATGTGAAATGTGCCTTAATGAATTACCTGATTCTCCTGTAATTTATATTTATTTATTACAGAAACTTCTTTTTTTCTACTAAAACATAACTGGTGTAGATTTTTCAGGAAAGTCCTTTTTTTACTTCTGTGCACTTCTTTTGAACATGCAGTGTAGACGTTTTAATGCCTTTTTTTTATACTGTACAGCAAAGTAGAACTGTGTTGTAATAAAAAAATGAAACAAAAGCGATGTGTTTATCGTTCTTACCAGCAGAGGGTGCTAAAAGGCCATGATATTTAGATCGACGCTGTCAGAGGTGGTACATCTTAAACCAGGGGTCTCAAACTCAAATAAGTTGACGGCCACCACCCACACTATCATTTCACTGTAGGGCCGCGTCAGCTTTCAGTGTTCAACACAAAAGAAAAAAATGAAAAATCTGTTTTCAATAGATTCAGTGTAATACAACACTGGACCAGAAGAGAGAACTGTAGGATTTAACATAAATGTGAAGGTCAAATCTATAAAATATTATTATAAGTTCAACATTCACATCAAGGTGAGGGAGCGCAAATTATCATTCCACGGGCCGCAAGTTTGAGACCCCTGTCTTAAACCCTAAATGAATCATACATATGTACACATATGTAGTCATTGCACTGTGCATCTATGTTTTGTACTACGTTCTTGAATCAAAAAAGTAAGTTGTTTGATTAACTAGCGACAGTGTGTGCTGGTGATGCAAGTTGAACTAATCTTAAACCAACTTAGAGTAGTCAACTGGAATAACCTCAAGCAAGTTGTCAACCTAAGAGTCCAGTTGCCTACGATCACAGTGACCTGGAGAATATCCATAAATCAATGCAGGTTGAAAAATATTAAATAATTGTGTCAGAGTATCACATCTCTGCTACTAAAAAAAGGTTGCGCAAGCCACGATCATGTCCTGGGTTCAGACAATCTGGCTCGCTGTCCAGTTTTAGGACCAATTGTGGCCTGCATACCAAAATGTTTGCCCACCCCTGTCCTAGGTAATACACGATACTACTTATGATAGGTACTTTGGCTCAGTTTGTCTCTCATCCAGAGCCGCCTGTGGTAGAGGAGTTTGAAGCACATTGAATAAATGTATGAGAAACTTGTATTTATAAAATATCATTCTAAAATAAATCCCGATAAAGATAAGTGATGGGAAGGGCCAGAAATAGAGAAAAGAGTTCATGTTTATATTTTTACTTATAGGTCACCTTTGGCTGAAATGATTGACCATTGTTATTGTTACATATTATTTTCATGGCTTACTTAAGTAGATAAAATAATAACAAGGGTGAACAGTGGAGGAGCAGAGATGGTGAAGGTGAAAGAGTTTAGATACTTAGGATTAGAAGAAGAATAGAGTACAGGCAGGATGGAACAACTGAAGAAAAGAGTGATCTGTGATACGAGCTAGTCAGCCAAGGTGAAGGGAAAGGTTTACAGGACAGTTGTGAGACCAGCCATGATGGATGGATTAGAGACACTAGGGAGACAGGAGACAGAGCTGGAGGTGGAGGAGTTAAAGATGCTGAGATTCTCTCTAGGAGACACAAGGTGATTGGAGGGACAACACAGACAGGAAGGTTTGGAGAAAAAGATAGAGAAGACAGATTGAGATGGTTTGGACATGTTCAGAGGAGGGACAGTGGACACATTGTAGAAGAATGATCCTAGAGATGGAGCTACCAGGTAGCAGACAAAGAGGAGATTGATGGATGCAGTGAGGGAGGACATGGAGGTAGTTGGAGTCAGAGTGAAACATACAGAGGACAGGGGGAGTTTGCAAATGTTGATTATCCGTGGCAACCCCTAAGTACAAGCCGAAAGGAAAATATTTAATATTAATACACAAGTTAATTAATTAAAAAAAATAATATTGTTTTCATACACATACAAATTGCCGTAAGAGATGAGAAACAACCACTCATCAACTTTGTGGCCCGACCAGCAACCCAGAACTATATGATCTGGCTGAGCCAGGCATTAAGAGAAAATTCCGGCAGAGGGCAGTGTTTCACACACTACCTCATGGGCCGGGAACACAAAATGAGAAGATTATCTGGAATAATAGTCTTATATCCTATTTGAAAAATATGATCTAATGTAATCTGACCAAACTCAATGACGAACAGTCCTAATTCCAACAACAAACTATAAAACTACGGGTGGAAAAACCAACAGCAACAATGTTGCTTTGAGTTCCAAGTAACACAAACACATTCACACTAGTTAGAACAGTGTTTCCCAAAGTGGGGGGCGGGCCTCCCAGTGGGCATGACTGTAGGGGCATTAAACTAAATGTTTTATTTCCTTTCACTGAAATCCTAAACTACTTCCACCAGCACATTTGAGAATCTTTTTGTTCCCATCCGCCTTTCTTTTCAGGAGATTTTTCTTTTTCATCGAAGCTTTCCCTCCATTTTCTCAGGATTGAATGTAAATTAGTTCGAACACTGATCAGAACTTATTACAAAATGGAGCCTTGCTCAGAGAAAGAATTGGTACATCACCAGATGTGTATAAGAGACAGCATTAGAGCTTTTCTTCAGAGCAGCCTGGTGTTATTGAAGACCGCGGTGGACTGTTATGGCTGTTGAAGGATGTACAGATTTATTACCTGGATGCTGTAGATGCACTCGTGGTTGTTGTCGTAGTTCATGGGGTAGTTTGGAGAGAGCAGGATCCCTTCATTGTTGATGACAGACGAACCGCACTCCGCTGTTGACAGGAGGAAGAACAACGAGATGAGACTGAAGCCCTGGAGTTGAAGACACTTTTCCAGTAACTTTTAAGAAAAAAGCAACATTCTAAGAAAATGCAACAAAAAATAACAATAAAAAATATGTTTTGTTTTTTTTTTTTATTTCTGCGTTATTATACGCTTCGGTAAATGTTCAACAAACATAAAATGTCAAAGAAAAACTCCCTGGTTTTCAAAATAAGATGCCAAACCAACTGTTTCTGGTCAAAACTTTCAAGTTTTCCATCGTTTCAATGACTACATGAAGTATATGATGTGTCTCAAACTCGCGGCCCGTGGGCCAATTGCGGCCCGTGGAACAAGTTTTTGCGGCCGACATCTTGATGTGAAAGTTGAATGTTAAGATTTCTTGATGGGATGAATATCACAGTATCACAGTAGATGTATTTTAACAGACTGACGTACTGTTCTGTACTACAGTACAGTATTGTGGGCTTAACCAGTAAATATTGTATATGGCAATTTTTATATTTTATAGATTTGTTCTCCACATTTTATGGTCAATCCTATAGTTTTTTTTTTAAGGAAAAACAACATTGTAAGAAAATGCAACAAAAAAATATATACATATATATTCATCTCTGCACAAAAACATCAATCTTATATTCATAAGATGTCAAACCAACTGTTTCTGGTCAAAACTTTCAACTTTCTGATCGTTTCAATGACTACATGAAGGCCACATTATGACCTGAGACCCTCTGTAACATGTGTTTCAAACTCGTGGCACGTGGGCCATTTGCGGCCCGTGGAACAAATTTTTGCGGCCGACACGTTGATGTGAAAATTGAATGTTAAGATGTTCTTTTAACAGACTGAGGGACTGTTCTGTACTACAGTACAGCATTGTGGGCTTAACCAGTAAATATATGGCAAGTTTTATATTTTATAGATTTGTTCTCCTCATTTTATGGTCAATCCTATAGTTCTCCAAACCCTGGTCCACAGACTCCTTCTGGTCCAGTGTTGTATTACACAGAATCTATGGGAAACTGAATAATTTTTTTTTATTTTTTGTATCGAACGCTAAAAGTTGACACTTTTTGTTGGAGACCCCTGCTCTTAAAAAAGATCCGTCAAATTTAAGGACCATCTAAACATCTCTATGCTCAGCCATAAATATATTTAATCAGTGATTCATTTCCAAAATAACATTATTTAGAAAATGAAAGGGGCCGAAAGGTTTATATATCACAATAAAGACATAATCTAATCGTAAATGTCCAGCTGCCCCACGGCAGCCAATCATACTCCAGCCCCTCTGGACCTGGGGGACTCTGGAGGACATTATGTGAATTATTTTCTTATGGTCATTGTTTCCATTGTGAGTGGATATGGGCAGCCCACTCTTCCATATGGGCTGTGTCCAATAAACCTCACATCAGAGAACGTCCGGAACGGAGCAACAACAGCACAACCTACAGGATGTCATTTACCTAAAGACCCTCAGACTGCGTCCGTTCACCTGCGTCCCCTCTTCTCCACACCGTCTCTGTTGTCTTCCTCCCCCTTCCTCCCACTCTGCTCCACGTTCTCCCCCCCTCCTTATGTACCTACTGGTGTAATAGTCATATTACAGCTGTCATATTGTCAATAAATCAGGCTGCTAGAGTTTCCATTTAGAAAATTACTTCTACAGACTCTCCCCCTCTCTGCACTTTGACTCCCTCGCTCGCCTCCATTCTCTCTTTCTCCCTCCCTTGATCTCCCTCTCCATTAGTAGTCCCCCCTTTACTTCAATCGTGATTCTTCCACTTCACACAACAGTCATTCAATCTGCCTGGATCTTTTTTTTTTTTTTTTTCCCTGAGCTGCAAAAAATTAAACTGAGAACATGCAGCTGAGCATTGAGTTACAGGAGCGCTTCTCAAAGTGTGGGGCGGGCCCCCTAGGTGGGGTGTGGTGAAATACTAGGGGGGGCACATGTTTTTTTTTTTTTCCCACCGTACTACAATAAATTGTAATTGCACATCCTTGTAAGTTGAACCAGGACCATTTGCGGATCAGTAGATGAAGCTGGATCTTCTGCTTGTAAAAATAAAACATAACAAAGTGAGGAGTTCGTTTTTCTTCTTCTCCTTCCACCGGTTGCCACAGTCAACAATGTCCATCTCCCCCTGTCCTCTGTATCTGCTACTCTGACTCCAACTACCTCCATGTCCTCCCTCACTGCATCCATCAATCTCCTCTTTGTCTCCTACCTGGTAGCTCCATCTCTACGATATACCACTGTCCCTCCTCTGAACATGTCCAAACCATCTCAGTCTGGCTTCTCTGTCTTTTTCTCCAAACCTTCCTGTCTGTGTTGTCCCTCTAATCAACTCCTTCCTGATCCTGTCCATCCTTGTCTCTCCTAAAGAGAACCTCAGCAGGATCTTTAACTCTAACTTGCTGAGATTTAACCTCCACCTCCTCCGCCTAAACCTTTCCCTCCACCTTAGCTGACTCTCTATCACAGATCACTCCTGACTCTTTTCTCCAGTTGTTCCATCCTGACTCCACTCTATTCTTCTCCTCTGTCAGTTGATCCACATGGTCTAAACTCCTCCACCTTCTCCACCTCTGCTCCATTTAACCTCACCATCCCATTGTTCTGCCGTTCATTCACACACATCTACCCTCTCTTGCTACCACTGACCTTCATTCCTCTACCTCCACCTCTGTAGGTTCTCCTCTAGTTGTTACCTACTCTCACTGCAGATCATAGTTTCATCTGCAAACATCATGGTCAGGAAGTGAGGGGTGAGATGTAGAGAACATTTCATGCATTTCTCTCTGTAGAAGAGATTTAAATCCCACCCTTTCATACATAGCAAGAAAAAAATTAAAAAAAAAATCACTGAGGCTGAGGAGACAACACTGATTTGATGCTTTCCCTTGAATAACACCTTCATATGATCTGGAGGAATCAGACGTAGCAACAGAACAACCTCCAAACATCTAGAGAGAGAGGAAGTCCCAGAGTTGCTCTCTGCC
>JAFBJS010003606.1:66571-78903 GCA_016785265.1 Paraplagusia blochii | reverse complement strand
CATAACGATTCGATTCATATCTCGATTCACAGGCTACGATACGATTTATAAAAAAATATTAAACGATCGATCCAGTTTGATCCTATTCGGTCCAAACCAATACAATGATGATAAATTTGCACACCCCTAATATATATATATACAGTATATATATATATATATATATATATATATATATATGGACTCCACCAGGTCCTGAACTGAAATATTTTACAAGACTTAACCAGTTCTTGGAGCTGATTGATTATTTGTTTGACCCAGTGATTAAAATTATATTCTAAATGTTGAACGAACAAGACATGATGACAAAACAGCGTGTTTTTATTTTCTTTAGATAAAATATTTGGGCGTAGACATACATTTAGCCAATATATCACGCTGAAGGGAATCCATCCCCACCTCATTCTACACTTTTGTTTTGTTTAATGATGGATTGAATTTGGTTTAATGTTGTGTAACCTCAGCTTCACTCCCTGCAGTCGTGAGTGATTTTTTATTTTCCTTCTTTGAGTTACTCCAGAAATAGGGTTTAATGGTTCGACAGTGACGACAGCAGTGAACTGACATTTTCCGGTGGAAGAATAAGAGATAAACATTAACTTAACAAGCTACAGTATAGGAGTCTTCACAAACCATGTGCTACAATGACTTTTTTGTTCCATCCAGTGAGAGGCTGTAGCAGAATAGTACATTATTGTACAGCAAAAATGGAAGAGATTATATCTTTAGATTTCCCTCGTAGCTGCTTTGCACTTTTATTTGCGCAAAACTCTTTTCTTTGATAAGTTTTTTTACGTTAGTCTCACGACAGATCATTTGCACCAATAGTATCATGTTATTCCCTGATAGTTCCACGTTTTTCTGTGATAGTATCACATTATTCCGTGATAGTTCCACGCTATTCTGTGATAGTATCATGTTTTTCTGTGAAAGTATCACATTATTCTGCGATAGTATCAATTTCATCCGTAATAGTATCATGTTATTTCGTGATTGGATCACATTATTAGGTGACTGGATAACATTATTCCTTAATAGCTCTACGTTATTCCGTGAAAAGATTTACTTTATTCCGTGATAAGTTTACGTTATCCCGTGATAGTATCCCATTATTCCATGATAGTATCAAGTTATTTCGTGAAAGTATCTCATTATTCTGCAAAAATATCAATTTCTTCCGTAATAGTATCACGTTATTCCGTGATAGTTTCAGGTTATTCTGTGATAGTATTGCATTATTTCGTGATCGTATCAAGTTATTCCGCGATAGTATCAAGTTATTCCGTGATAGCATCACACTAGTCCATGATAGTATGACATTATTCCACTATAGTATCTAGTTATTCCGCAAAAGTATAATGTTTATCCGTGATAGTATCACATTATTCCATGATAAGTTTTACATTATTCCGTGATAGTATCACATTATTTTAAGATAGTATCACTTTATTTCGTAATAGTTTTACCTTCGTCCGCAATAGTATCGTGGACATCCACGATAGTATCACGTTATTCCGTGATCGTATCACATTTTTACATGATGGTATCACTTTATTCCGTGATAAGTTTTACGTTATATTGTGATAGTATCACGTTATTCCCTGATAAGATTTACGTCACTCCTCGATAGTATCATGTTATTTCGTGATAAGTTTTAGGTTTTTTCGTTCTACGTATCATATTATTTTGTGGGTGGTTTATTAAGATATCACATAAAAACACATTTGGTGAACCCCATGAGTTTTTTAAATTCTGTCTGCATACTAATAAAATGATTATCCACTGAGCACAGTTATTGTAAAGTATCACAAAATCTTGTGAAAACTTATCAATAAAGTAAGTCTAAGCCCTTGTTTTTTTTTACAAAGCCCATGTGTGGGAGCAATACGCTTCCGTACTCATGACTCATCAACTGCAACTTTTTCAAAAAGACTGAACTACATCTGATGATTATGTACTGTAGAATATAACGGGAAGTTTACAGCTTGAAAAAGAAAACATATGCAAAATGTTCACATTATGTTTATATTGCAAGATATTTAGGGGGGAATTGTAAACAATATTTTACGAAAAAGACAAAATGAGGCGACATGGTTGTAGACACTCATCAGCTAAATGTTGTGTTGCCAAAAAAAGGAAAATAAAAGGAATTGAAACAAAAAAAAAAAATACCATCACAGCTGATAAATACTAATTTGAACGTTTTAGGTTTGTTGTCTAAACTCTAAAATAGACTCCAGGGCAGAGTGGGGGAAATATTCTGTTTTTCATTGCTATTATAATAGTTTTTGCTGCAGCAGCAGCAGCAGCAGCACAGTCAAGTGTGCTGTGAGAGTTGGAGGGAGGGACGGCTCTCGTACTGGAATTCTAAAACTCAAACTCCACCCTTCACGACAAGTGGACACATTGATCCAAGTTTCCCAAATCCAAACACACGGGGAAGAATTACCTGAGAAAGTTATATTGAAGCCCTCGTATGAAATTGAAAAGTCAGAGATGAATCGGAGCTGGGCTTTAAAGTTGCCATAGAGACCGGCATTGATGTTGCTAGGCAACTCGTTGCCAGTCAGACGAGCCAGCGGTTGCAGGAAACTACCATTCTCAGTCACCAAGAGGTAATCATGTTGGTCCTCCAAATGAAAGGAATTGAACTGAAACTGGACTCCTGTTTTACACACACACACACACACACACACACACACACACACACAGAATAAGAACAAGCAGACAGGGAAACACATTACTCCTCAGCTCCACCTACAGGTATAAACAGTGTATCATTCCACAATGTCATCACAGCAGATTTAAATCCCTGCATTATCCTAATATGGTTAGTACACGTCTAAGGACCTTTAGGGTTAAAGATGATGGATGGGTTAGAGACACTAGGAATAGGAAGAAGACAGGAGACAGAGCTGGAGGTGGAGGTGTTAAAGATGCTGAGGTTTTCTTTAGGAGAGACAAGGATGGACAGGATCAGGAAAGAGATGATTAGAGGGACAACGCAGACAGGAAGGTTTGGAGAAAAAGTTAGAGAAGACAGATTGAGATGGTTTGGACATGTTCAGAGGAGGGACAGTGGACACATTGGTAGAAGAATGATCCTAGAGATGGTGATACGAAGTAAGTAACGAAGGTGAAGGAAAATGTTCACAAGATGGTGGTGAGACCAGCCATGATGGATGGATAAGAGACACTAGGAGTAGGTAGAAGACAGGAGACAGAGCTGGAGGTGGAGGAGTTAAAGATATTGAGGTTTTCTTGAGGAGAGATAAGGATGGACAGGATCAGGAATGAGGTGATTAGAGGGACAACACAGAAGGTTTAGAGAAAAAGTTAGAGAAGACAGATTGAGATGGTTTGGACACGTTCAGAGGAGGGACAGTGGATACATTGAGCTACCAGGTAGGAGACAAAGAGGAGAATTGGAGTTAGAGTAGAAGATACAGAGGACAGGGCGAGAAGGAAAACACAAATTAGCTTTGGCAACCCCCCTAAATGATTTTTTTTTCTAAAAGTTTGTTTTCAAGGTTCTTTTGCGAACTGTCGTGTCCATGTTGGTTCTACTGGACTAACATCTCTGACCTCTGTCTAAGTTGTAAGCACGTGTGTGTGTGTGTGTGTGTGTTTCTTGCCTTTCCCGTGGCTGACTTCAACTGTCCAGGTGCAGTTGAGAGATGAAGGGTAGCTGTCTGGATAGCCAGGGCTGAGGATGGTTCCCCAGGGGCCTCTAACATCTCCACCACACAGAGCTGCAAAGATTGGACAGACACGAAGAGTGAGTTTGAGAGACAGACGGATATTAAGGAGAACGAGGTGTGTGAGGTAGTTTACCACGAGGCTATAGATACATAAAGTTAAATAATGTTCCCCCTGTGGATCTGTAACACCACCTACACCACAAAACAAACTCACACACACGCTGTCTTTCAGGTTCTTACAAGGACACACTGAAGTCCTCCTGACCCAGACTGGACCAAACTTTTGGACCACAGTCAGATCTTAACTTCCACAGGGCGGCAACTCAGGAACATGGAAAGTTTATGAAATCTAATAATATTGAGGCTAAATGCTTTAAGGCTTGCGCCATCTACTGCAGAAATGCAGCAATTGCAAGGAAACACCTCAGGCTAAAATGTATAAATTTGGCGGGCTGATTCCTGGCCCTCAAACCATAGTTTGACTGCACTAACCCTTTTCTTTCTAACTAATATGTTGCCCACATCCCTAATTATAATCCTAACTCTATCAGAACAACAAAATAATTAAAAACTTACACCTATCTTCTTTTTTAAAAAAATAAAACTTTTATTGTGAAGAGACTTCTGAGTTCAATTCTGTCAGGCGTTGCAGCTAAAGGTCAGAGAGCAGATCAACAGACCTGTGGCTCCTGACATGTGACACAGAAACCATCCACAGAAACCAGGCCTGAGAGCAGGCACGGGTAAACTAAGGCTCGTGGTCCAGATGTGGCCCGTTGAGCTTTTTCATGCGGCCCACCAATTACATCCAAATTAGATATTAATTTATAAAATCAATATACTTTGGCCTTCCCCCTGCAATGCCTGTGTTTCCCCAGTAGGTGCGATCATTAAGGGTGTTAGAAATTTTACATTTTCAGTTGTACTCATGACATTTATCTCTTTCTATCTCCATCTTCCTGCTCTGGACTCGTCCCATTGTCCAATTTTAGGACCAATCGTGGCCCATGAGTCAAGACGTTTGCCCTCGTCTGCTGCAGAGTGATTCTCCTGACCTGAGTCAGAAGATCTTCTCTGACCTCAGTACAGTGAGAAGGCCTCCTGGTCTCACCAAGATCATCATTAAACAATGCTTTAAAACATTAGAACCTTTTTTTTTCCCACCGCTGCATGTTCTGCATTAGGCTGAGTTCCGGACACTGTGATGCAGAAAAAGAACCGTGTTGGCACGAAGATGCTTTGAGTTGAAACCAGGTCGTCGGAGATGCTGGTGGGGAGGGCAAAAAAAAAAAAAAAACAGCTGCTCCTTCCGTGCATACTAATGCTTGTATTGCAGTGCGCTTGATCTCCGCTGCCTGTGGACGGTTCACCTCACATTCAGGCAGCCGGCCTGTCTGTTACTCTGTTTTGATATGACTATTAGAGGCCAACACGTTCAGGTCTAAAGTGCAGCAACAACAAGACGGGTTAAATGAGGTGTTTGAGAAGAACAGCGGGATGTGATTCAAAAAACTTCACCGCTTCCATAAAGATAAAGCAGGATGAATGATGAATAATTCTCTGTGTACCAGCACTTTGTGTTCTGTTCTGATAATGAAATGTAAACCACTGGCAGCGTCTCCTCCTCTATCATTCTTTATTTTTCTGTTTTTCTTTGCAGAAGTTTCTGGCAACCGTAATAATGTCACTGACATTAAAACTCAGACAACCCGAAAATCCTTCCTAATTCTTCAAACTTCTCTTCAAATATCTTGACCTTTATAGTTGAACAAAAGTTTGATTTCTAGGGTTTTTTCAGCAAATTTCACCAATGTTGATAGAAATATATGTTTGTTTGTTTTTTTTTATATTAACCAAAAGATATTCTCCTGTCATTATTGAACTGAATAGTGAGTAGAAGTGTTGTGTTGCTGCTGTTGTTCATCATGTCACATTTTCACATCATTTCCTTCAGTAAAAACCCGCAGTGACGTAAATATGACAACAGACAACACTGTTACAGGTGAAAAATGTCTCTATTCAAATGTGGTTTAACCTGAGCGTGAACCATCAGCCTGAACCAGAGGAACACCACAGTTCCTCTCATCATTCTTCCTGTTCTGCTCCTCCATTAAACAGAAAGAGGGCAGAAGAGAGAGGTGGGTGCAACTCACTTCACCTCTGTGCCTCCCTCCACCACCTCCCCCACCCCCCCACTCCCGTTCCCTCCTGGACGTGCAGGAGAAAAATGAGGAGGTGACAGCCGACATTGGCTGTGGTCGGCCTTAACTCAAATCTACAACAGAACCTACTGTGTTCACAGGCCTCACAGGGAAGAGTCTGACAGCAGGCGCAGGGACAAAAGCAGGACACAGGCTGGGAAGCACGGAGACACCGTATGTACTGTATGTGTATATGGGCTGACACAAATGTATACAGACATAGACATACATATATGCACACACCCACACAGAATTGTACCTACACTGTCACTCAGGCTGATTATACCTCTCAGCTACAGCTGCCTGTACTGTACACTCTACTCTATATAGATCCAGAGAGTGTAGATTGCATCATGTTGTCCACTTTGACATGTGTCTGTGCTGGGGAGTTTCTTGACAAACCTGACAAAGACCTACTGAAGACTAAACATGTATTAAATACCTGATATGAGATACGCAATGCACTTCAGGTAAAAGATTAATGAGACACAGATATGGAACATAATACTTAACGAAGCGTTGATAATTGTATTTTTCCAATAGAAGTAATTCAATTCATCCGGTCATTTAGAAAGTAGCTCAGACGCCACAGGTGGGAAAAATTGAGTCAATAGAAAGATGGAGAGATTGTTGAACTAAGGTAAATGGCGTAAAAAAAAGAAAAAAAAAAACGAAGTGTAAAATCTAAGATGCTAAACATCTAACAACCTTTATGTAATTTCAACTAATTCAACTAATGTATATTTGTATTGCATGACTTTTTTTCTTTGTACATTTTTAATTGCATTTCCAACATTTTTATTTTCTTTTTCTTAAGTATTTTATTGGTGTATATATGTATATATATATACTTTATATATTTTTTATATATAAATAATATATATACTATATATATTTTTTTCTATTATTGTTTTTTTTTATTATTTTATTGTTTTGAAGCTACTGTAAAAATGTTAAACAATAAACCATTCCATGTCATCATCTCTTTGGTAAACGTAAGGAAAAGGCAGAAGAATAATGATAAAACTAATTCATTATTTAATTCTGACAAGGTTGGCGGGCCGTATAAAAACGCTCAACGGACCACATCTGGCTCCCGACCCTTATTTTCCCCCTGTCTGTTCAAAGCCAAAATCCGTAGGACATCACAGGGTTAGAGGATGTAAACCTTTTTTCTTTTAAAATCTAAAAGATGACACTAAGAGGACGGAGCAGAGGACACAGTAGCCTCATCTGTAGCAGCAGACACCGTGGCCTGTCCTGATTCAAGTCCCTAGTGGCTTACAGGTGTCAGTGCACACATGTGTGTGAGTCAACTCTCTAGGTAGATTTTTTAGAGAAAGCTTAATACAGGACACAGATAGCGTAGCTCCATCACTGAGGCTTCTTATACACTCACGGCGTAATGGCTGCGTTAGATAATCATTTAATGTCTCCAAAGTGCTTTTTGCTGTATGCTCCCTTTGTGTAATGTTTCTCTCTTCTGGAAAAAAAAAAAAATAATATTCTGACTGAAAAAAAACAGGTTTCTTTTTAAAGAAGATTAGCTGGAAAACATTTTAAAGCGAAGGAGCCCAGCAGTGCACAAGTCAAGACGACCTTCAGCTCCAGTATTTATGGTCAGCAGGTGCAACGTGCCGTGTCCACAAGTTCTATTTATCTGAAAGTTGAGTTTTAGATATTTGTTCCATCTCCATTCTATTTACTACAATCCAAAATAATTAGAAATGTAAATTATTAGGGGTGTGACGATTCACTCACATAACGATCTGATTCATATCTTGATTCACAGGCCACGATCCGATTCAGGAATGATTCATAAAATATATTAAACGATCAATCCAGTTTGATCCGATTCGGTTCAGTTCGATCCAAACCGATTCCTTTGCACACCCCTATAAAGGATGCTAACATTAACCCCCAAGTAGAACAACTTAAGGTGTGGTTACCATCACATGTAGGTAGAGGGTGACTCCACCAATGGTTCTTCTCACAGACTAGTGGTTCCTCATGACTGAGTTTGTAGCCGGAGTCACAACCAAACGACACGGTGGAGCCGATGGAGAAATCCTGGCCGTAGCGGATTCCGTTGACAGGAATACCTGGATCCAGACATGAGTAGCTGTCCACCGTCACACCTGAAGAATGGAATCAATCATTCATTAGTTGCTGCAACGCAAAACAACAACAACTCCATCCATATTTATCCACTCGTCGGAAAAGTGTAACGTGCAGGAATATTGAAATCCTCAGTCAGGAGAATTCCAAGGACAATTTCTCTTTGTTTCAAGTCCATTGTCCCCCGAGTCCCTGCTAATTCCTGACCCTGATGCGCCCCTCAAGCCTGACATTGCATCTCGTCAAAGTCACAGATGGTCCACACTCACAGGTCCATGCTGTGCCTCCATGGTGGTTTACCTAATGACTCCACTGGAGGCCTCCTTGCATCACAGTCTGTCGTACTGTGCCTGTCTGTTCAAGGATGTCATAGTTTGGTGTTCGCTGTGTCCAGTTTTATAAACATCTTTACTGATATGTGTGATATATGTGTTGTTTCCCACTTACTTTCATATAATATTTTAAAGCCTGCGTTGGACCGACTGTTGTCGGTGGTGAAGAGCAGGTAAAGGAAGTTGCTGCTGCTGAACAGGAACTGCGGGACCTGGGTGCCGTTGAAGGAGCCGACCAGAGGAGACAGCAGGTTGGGTCCATCGTGGATCTCCAGGAAGTCGTAGCCTAACTCTGTCTGGAATCTGTGAGTTAAGAAAAAAAAAAAAAAAACCTGTAGGTCTGGGACACCAAGGTCATTTAATAACTTAAAATTGATTTTTTGATATTATTAAAAAACAAAAAAATACATTGAAATGAGTGCATTTTCACAATTTTTTTTTACCATGTTATCTTCTTCTTACAGCTTGTCCCTTTTGTCAGGGGTTGCCACAAAGAGCACATAATTTCCATCTCACCCTGTCCTCTGTGTCTTCTACTCTAACTCCAACTACCTCCATGTCCTCCTCCACTGCATCCATCAATCTCCTCTTTGTCTCCTACCTGGTAGCTCCATCTCTAGGATCATTCTTCTACCAATATATCCACTCCTCTGAAGATGTCCAAACCATCTAATTCTGTCTTCTCTAGCTTTTTATCCAAACCTTCTTGTCTGTGTTGACCCTCTAATCACCTCTCAACATTGATGGCAGCCAGTGATTCCACATGGTCGTCCAACCTTCAAGGTAAATCCTGGCGTTTTCTAATCTCGAACTTAAACTAATGCAGAATTTGCTGAACGTGCTCGTCCGCTGGCCTCCAACAGATGACAGTAGTGAGAGAACATCAGAGAGAACAGTGCCACCCACCTGTCAAATGTGATTTTGATGGAGCGTCCCGGCTCTGATTCAATCACCCACTCACAGCTGAGGGAGTCTTTGTAGTAACCAGGCCACCCAGGAGACAGAATCACTCCACTCGGCGCTGAATAGTGGCCTCCACACGGGGCTGAGGGTTGATATGAACCAAACAAAAGAAAGTGAATGCTGATCTGAATGATCTACGTCTATTGTTCAGCTCTAATCAAGTCCAGACCTGGACTGATAGGAAATACCAAGGGTGAAGTGATGACATGATTAGGGAAGTTCAACAGGAACAACACACAATTTCAATCAGATGTTGTGAGGTTCGGTTTGATTGGATATTTATGTTGAATATTTATTCCCAGGCTTCTCTCTTCTCTCCACACTTCCCTCTGACAAGGATTCACCAAGTGCAGTGAGAACATTTCACAGAAAACCACATTTGAAATATTTGATCGTAGACTGTTTCTCATTCAGACAATAACAGATTCTCACAGCGGCCGATCACTGAGGTGTGACACATTAGTCATGCTAATGTGTTGCGACTGTAAAAGGTTATTCTCGTCCCGATCATCGCTCACGTTGCTTCAAAGCAACTTCCCATTTGCACCTTGTTAATTTACAGTGAACACATTAACCAGCTTGTCACCAGGAATTAATGCAACGTGTGGAGAATTTGTATGTTCTGTATCTGTCTAACAAACCTCAGGGGCGGGGGCCAAATATGGTCGGCAGTGTTATTATGTTTGGCCGAAGAGATTGGATCATATGGGTATTAGTTGGAGCAGTATTGGCTTAGTGGTTAAGGAATCAGACTTGATTGCGGAGGGTTCCAGGTTTGAATCTGGTAACAACTAAGGTCCAAGGGTCAAAGCTGCACAGTTTACTGTTTACTTCATTGACAGGTAGGTTGCTAGATAGACATGTAGATACATAGGTAGGTAGGTAAGTAGGTAGGTAGGTGGGTAGGTAGATAGATAGATAGGTAGGTAGATAGATAAACAGGTAGGTAGGTAAGTAGGTAGGTAGATAGATAGGTAGGTAGATAGATAAACAGGTAGGTAGGTAAGTAGGTATATAGGTAGGTAGATAGGTAGGTAGGTAGATAGATAAACAGGTAGGTAGGTAAGTAGGTATGTAGGTAGGTAGATAGGTAGGTAGGTAGGTAGATAGATAGATAGATAGATAGATAGATAGATAGATAGATAGATAGATAGATAGATAGATAGATAGATAGATAAACAGGTAGGTAGGTAGATAGATAAACAGGTAGGTAGGTAAGTGGGTAGGTAGGTAGATAGATAGGTAGGTAGATAGATAAACAGGTAGGTAGGTAAGTAGGTAGGTAGGTAGGTAGGTAGATAGGTAGGTAGATAGGTAGGTAGGTAGGTAGGTAGGTAGATAGATAGATAGATAAACAGGTAGGTAGGTAGATAGGTAGGTAGATAGATAAACAGGTAGGTAGGTAAGTAGGTAGGTAGGTAGGCGTCTTAACACTATAGTCATCAGAAAAATCCTCAGAAATTTTTTTTTCCTGATCCAAATAGTTTAATAACTGATCAATATATTTACCTTCACACTTAGGGATGGGTCCACTCCACATGACTTTTCCTCGCTCCAGCTGACAGGAAATGGTCTCGCTCCCCTGGGTTTTGATGAACCCGTCCTCGCAGACCACAGAAATGGAGCTGCCGAGCTGGAAGCTGTCTCCAAAACGTCGGGCGTTGATGGGAATACCGGGGTCTGGACACTCGTTATGTCCAAACGCTTTGGTGCAAAGTAACACAGAGACACACAATAATGAGGCAGAGGCAGGGACAGAGACGCACGTCAAAATCTGATCGGACTGAATGCAGTTTCAGACTATAAAGTGCAACTCGACAAAGTCTGCTGACAAGTGAAGCGGTGTTTGGTGCGACAGAGTGAGACTAAAGAAAGACAGTTTTTTTGGTAACTTCAATAAGTCAGGCTGACCTTAAAAAATATAAAAAGACAGATCTATACGGAATGATTTGAGCACCGGCCGCTGATGCTCTGTGAGGAACGTTGTGGATCAACGATCCCAGCGTTGGAGAAGAGTGTCTGTTTGCCATCAAAGGCACAGTCAGCAGAGAAGATCAATATCAATTTCCATCTGTGTTTGTCCAGCATGGAGACGTGTTTAGCCTAAATTAGCTCAAAGGCTGCAGACGCTCCACCTGCATCAAAGATGAACAAATATGACAACCACCCAAATCTAAGAAGCCGCACAGTTTACAGTGCACTTTGGTTCCTTGTTGTTCCGTCGATACTTCACAGAGTCTCCTCTCAGGGATGTGGATGAATGATGGAAGTTCTCAGCGCTGACAACAAACATAACTTCAACTATATTTGGACAAAAGTGATAAAACCTGAAGGGTGACGTCTAAAAGTAGAAAAAAAAACTCTTCAAAAGGTGAATCGAAGAGTTTGTCCTATTAAAGCACATGCTGGAATTCTTGTTTCACTAAAAAGTATAAGAAAAACTGATGGTGTGATTGGGTTTTGGTTGAGACAAATACAGAAAGACATGGCTGTGTGGCAGGAAAAGACGCTGTCAATGGTGTTGGACCAGTGTTCCCCAAAGTTTTGTACTATTTTCACAGACCGGTTGTTAATTTGTGGCAGATAAATAAAATTTACGGTGTTCTGAAATATTTTCCTACCTATAATATCTTCCTACCCAAGTTGACTGTGCATTGGTTCAACAAGGATTTCCGACGTTCACACAGCCTATAACTTTCTGCTGCCAGAGTGGTATAAATCAATGACTCTTGATTTCCTAATCAAATATAATTGCATTATTGATGATGGAATCCTAGCCATTCTATTGGTCAGTTCTTTTGTTGATATGGGTATGGATCAAGTGGAAGTAATAGACAGATGGGACCAAAAGGAAACATTATTTCTCTGTGGCCCACCACCAATTCACCCACGGACCGGTACCGGCGCCCGCCCCAGTGGTTGGGCTTGAAAAGCCATAAAAATGTTAAAAGCATTGAGAAAATCCCTGTTTGGACCCGGTTTAGTCAATAAATACTGGTACAAAAGCAGAAGTCAAT
>JAFBJS010003606.1:31007-57025 GCA_016785265.1 Paraplagusia blochii | reverse complement strand
ATTTAATTCATCATAGAATCAAAAAAGTAAATCATATGGGAGACTCCGTCATGATTCAAGGCTGTATTTCAGCCACCAATATTGACAAAGCCATAACAGTGAACTTTCCTTAATGCAGCAGTGTGAGATGTGCTGCATGCTTGAAAAAAAAAAAAAAAAGGTTATTATAGTAATGTAATGGATCTCCAGGTCTTTCTTGTCTTCTCATTTGTCTGCAGACAATCTGCAGGTTTGTAGAATTTATTTTTGCTTGAACATTTTTAAGTATTATTTCCATAAATAATGTGAAGGACTAAAAATATGTGCCATAACTCCGATCCATTTTCACTACAACACTGGTAAATGATGATTTTGGGAACTTTTTGCGCGACAGTCAGTCATTCCCTGGAGCTGAGGCTTCTCTAAGTGCATCATTTGCAACATTTTCCCATCAGTCCCTGTTATATAACATGGTGCTTTAAAGCTACAGAGTTCAGCGCAGGCGTCAAGTGTCTCCTTCACAGGGGCCCCATGGTGAGACATGTTACTCCCATGACAAATACCTTTTACCTGTCGCGCTCCACATGCAGAATATTGGTCGATTCATTTTAAGGTGTTCCATTAGCAAAGTAGCTACAGCTGTGCAGTAAAAACAAACACATCATGGTTTATGGCACCATCTCTCCACCCTTTCCTTCTTCTCCCCTCTCTCCTTCCTGTTTCCTCTGCTCCTTTCCTTCCCCCGTCCACTCTCCTCCTCTTCACCGGATCATGATGTCATCTCCTTTAAGGTTTTTTCATCTGTTTTTTATGGTTTTTATTACATGATGTGTTTTATAGGAGTGAAGGATGTCAAGGTGGTTTTTTACAACATAGTTGACTCCACTTTTAAGAGTGCTGTAGGCTGTGTGTGTGTGGGCCGTGAATACGAGCAGGGAAGTACAGATTAATGCAATCTGTACAAGACATATATATATATATATATATATATATATATATATATATATATATAGAATATATATAGATAGATATATGGGTGTGCAAATTACATGAACCGAATCAGATCAAACTGGATCGCTCGTTTAATAATCTTTATGAATCGTTCCTGAATCGGATCGTAGCCTGTGAATCGAGGTATGAATCGGATCGTTATGTGAGTGAATAGTCACACCCCTAACATACACTATACATGCATTAGGGGTGTGCAAATTACTCATTTTGGATCGGTTTGGATCGAACTGAACCGAATCGGATCAAACTGGTTCGATTGTTTAATAATCTTTATGAATCCTTCGCAAATCGGATCGTAGCCTGTGAATCGAGATATGAATCATATCGTTATGTGAGTGAATCGTCACACCCCTAATATACACTAGGCATATATTAGGGGTGTGCATATTAATCGTTTTGGATCAGTTTGGATCGAAGTGGACCGAATCGGATCGAACTGGATCAATCGTTTAATAATCTTTATGAATCATTCCTGAATCGGATCGTAGTCTGTGAATCGAGATATGAATCGGATCGTTATGTAAGTAAATCGTCACACCCCTAATCAACTCTGACTCCAACTACCTCCATGTCCTCCCTCACTGCATCCATCAATCTCCTCTTTGTCTCCTACCTGGTAGCTCCATCTCTAGGATCATTCTTCTACCAATGTATCCTCTGTCCCTCCTCTGAACATGTCCAAACCATCTCAATCTGTCCTCTCTGGCTCTTTCTCCAAACTGTCCTATCTGCGTTGTCCCTCTAATCACTTTAATTACCTCTAGATAAATATTCACCAAGGCCAAAGGACTGACTCGGCAGTTTTCTAATTGACAAGAATCAGCTGTGACTCCTCATTGGTGCAAGAAGCTGTTTTACTGCATGAGGACGAATCAAAATTCTGCCTGGCTGCAGACCGGGCTGAGAGAATTCAAATGATGCCAAGCGATGACACGGTGCTCCAGCAGCCTCTCAGACAAATGACCAGTCAGAGATGAAACACAGCTGTGGCCACACAGAGCTGCAGCGCTGACCATTTGGCCAGATTTCACAAACAAACCGGGGATTAGAGGAGAGGGACCAGAGATAAGAGATAACAATAATAGATGGACACCAGCGGCATATTTATTAGAGAGCAGAACCAGGTGTATATTGAATATTGTGTATATTATCTATAGCCTGTCCAGCGTTAAGACGTTTATTTATGGTTTATATTAACATTGATATTTGAAGCCATTTCTAATGAATGATAATCATTTAAAAAAACTCTATAAAAAATATTTTATTGATTTACAACTGAAATACACAAGACACACTTTAATTAAAATATAAACTACAACATTAAAATTTAGGACCAGTGGCCTAGTGGTTAAGGGAGCAGACTTGGGTTTACAAGGTTTCAGGTTTGAATCCAGCAGTTGCCAGGTGCACTGACCACCCACAGGAAGACTCACAAAGTGGAGCAGTGTGATTCGGGTGGGACCAGCTGTCCCTGCAGCCTGACAACAGACAATCTGCTGAAGATGAATGAATGAATGAATATTAAAATGTAATAAAATCAATGGAACAACTGGAGAAAAGAGTCAGGAGTGATCTGTGATAGAAGAGAGTCAGCTAAGGTGGAGGGACGGTGCCAGCCATGATGGATGGACTAGAGACACTAGGAATAGACAAAAGACAGGAGACAGAGCTGGAGGTGGAGGAGTTAAAGATGCTGAGATTCTTCCAAGGAGAGACAAGGATGGACAGGATCAGGAATGAGGTGATTAGAGGGACAACACAGACAGGAAGAAGAATATATATATATATATATATATATATATATATATATATATATATATTATCTGTATTTGATAACAATATAAAAACATCTCATCTATCTCTCATCTTTAGATCAGTGGTGTCAAACCCATTTCTACCGCGGGCCACAGCAGCAATACGGTTCGCCTTGAAGGCCCAGTTCTACATAAGACTATACAGGTATTGGGTACCAAACCACCGGTTTGTGGACCAGTACCCATCTATAGGTCATTTGTTACAGGGCCCTAGTGGGACACAGTGAAAATATGCACATAATTTTTACTAATTTACTGCATTCAAAGAACATAAAAAGTGTAAAAAAAAATCTCTTGCGGGCCACATTAAATGACCTGGTGGGCCACATTTGGCCCCCGGGCCTTCGGTTTGACACCTGTGCTTTAGAAGAACCTGTGTCCACAGTAAGAGTGGACCTATCAGTGTCTTTAACCTCACTTTGATATGTAGCCTACGTCACAATCACTCATTCCCAGCAGAGTGAATGGCCTGAGAGTCGGATGTAAAGGACTTTCATGCTTCCATAACTGGAATGCCGCGGTGCTCGGAAAAGAGGGAACGATTCCCTTATGCAGATGCAGGAGGCAGTGAGTGAGTTAATGAGTGAGTTTAGATGCAGAGTGAGTGGAGCTGTGCTTATTGGTCAACAGCCTCTCTGATTGGACCAGTGTCCCTGTCTCAGCCCACAGTCATCACACAGAGACCAATGCTTTTACAGATTAATGTCTGCCACCAGAGGATGTTCTTATCAACGTCCTTCATTTATGGCTGAAGAATTTCAACTCCATCTACCTCCATGTCCTCCCTCACTGCATCCATCGATCTTCTCTTTGTCTCCTACCTGGTAGCTCCATCTCCAGGATCATTCTTCTACCAATGTATCCACTGTCCCTCCTCTGAACATGTCCAAACCATCTCAATTCTCCACACCTTCCTGTCTATGTTGTCCCTCTAATCACCTCATTCCTGATCCTGTCCATCCTTGTCTCTCCTCGGAAGGATCTCAGCATCTTCTCATGGTGTGGGTATGAGCACAAACCAAACAATGCTACATCAGAGAGAAAGATGAAGAGAAAGGACCAGGAAAACATCTAATGAGGAGGGAAATGGTCACCAAGAGACGCAGGAGAGACAATAAAGCCAGGGATCAGACGGATGTTGTGACTTGATGGTGAAGATTTGTTGTTTTTACTAAAACACACATTCAGACATAAACACACACACACACACACACACACACACACACACTGACGTCTTCATCCAGGATTTGAATTCCTGATAAATCTTTGAGCAGGTTTTGTTTTGAGTGGAAAAAAGGAACATAAACAGTTAAAACATGTTTCTAAATGTTAGATTTTGACAAACAATCACTGCAGTGTGTAAGTCAGTGAGTGTTATAACCAAACAATGGAGGATTATAAAATGCCTGAATGCCTTTAGATGGTCTTACTCCCCATTAATTCTCTTATTGATCTCTGCGGGGAAATTACTCAGCGTAAAAAAAAAAAAAAAATGAATGTGGAAAATGTGTAGGCTGTGAGCAGATGCAGTTTATAACTTGGAGTTGTTTCCTCCCAGAAAAGTGCAGTTAGGAAATAAGCAGCGTTATGGATGTTCTGCCCTAAATGAAGTGAAACGCACAATTACTCTTGTGCATTAGGTAAATTATACTGCAGAAATGTTATTAAATACATTAGCAGAGTAACCAAAAAAAAAATCGCCGAGATTCCATTTATCCCAATTTTGTTTTATTTTTAAACTTCCCCTAAATGTTGTATAAAGGTTTTTTTTTTTTTTTTAATAAATCAACCTATAACGGCTCCCAATTTCAGTAGTAGATTTTTAAATCATTCCTGGGCCTGTGTTGTAAAAGCAGCCAAACAGATGTTATAGTTCCACGTTACGACACCAGTCCAGTGTTTACTGGCCTGCACTTCACCTTGGGGATGTTATGAAATGTTAGTGGTAAATAAAACTGATTTATTCCCGACAAAAAATCTCAGGAAGTTTGGATTTTCTCAAGCCTTTGAAATCACAGTTTTCTGCAGGACAGAAGCAACTTTGACCGCAACTCAACCAGTGGAAAAAAACAATGACTGTCCTTTAAGATGCCCTAAAATCTCCCCAGAGCCAGTTGCTTTAAAGGGTTTATTGAATGATTGTCAATAGGCAAAACAATGCTCTGAGGAAAATAAATGGATCTGGACTGGACACCATGGGTTAGGTCCAAAAATGTCCAAAAAAACTCATCAAACTAACAAAAAAAAAAATCAATTGACATGCAACAAATTGACATTTGACCACGTGATGTAACCAGAATCAACACATAAGTTAAAGAATGAAGATAAAACACAGATAATAGCAGTTGCAGCAGTGAGAAAATCACAGCGATGCATTTACTGTCCTAGGAAAAAAAAAAAAATCAGCCATTTCTACACACGGAAAATATGAAAGTATTTCTCACCTTTGTAGTTGATCTTAAAGCCTATGGATCCAACGCTCTCGTCGGACTGTAGGTGGAGCCACATTTGGTGAGTCATGCTGACGATCAGGTCAGGAACGAAGCTCCCTGATAGGCTGACATATAAAAAA
The DNA here is from genome assembly GCA_016785265.1 of Paraplagusia blochii. Taxonomy (NCBI): domain Eukaryota; kingdom Metazoa; phylum Chordata; class Actinopteri; order Pleuronectiformes; family Cynoglossidae; genus Paraplagusia; species Paraplagusia blochii. Next base: position 51,649 of record JAFBJS010003606.1, on the reverse strand, counting down.
TAAAATAAATACGTTCAACTATATTGCTACAAATTATTATTCACCAGTTGACAATTTATTTGTTTCTCCTAAGCACGATGAGAACACGAAACCGGGGAGAACAGGAGAGTTAACATATTGACATTATGTCATCAGTATAGATCTTTATGCGCTGTCTGTACAAAGATATCAAACATGATAAAAATAAAGACGGGAAATATCATCACATCTCTCTCAACGAACATAAAAAAAAAAAATAATGCTTCTGTTGATCTTGACTCAATCACCGGTTAAATAAATGTAATAAACTTTATTTCAAGTGTCAACACCAAGGATAATTGCCTTCAGGAGAGGTGTGGATAAATAATGCAGTTCATCAAATGTAGAATCTGCCACCTCCGATTCGCAGAATAATAAAAATAATACAGTGGAGGCAGGTTTATATATATATTTATAAATCCCTGAATCACAAAGTTTCCCTTCCAGCCATTCATGACGCCCTGTTTCCCGTGGGAATAAAACAAAACTTCATAAAGATGCAGTTTCTCTTTTCAATATCAGACACAGCTGGAAGCGAGAAGGAGAGGTTCATACTTACACTTGCAATATGGTTGTAGGGTCTCCAACCTCACCTCCATCCCCTATGGTCAGAGTGTCGTAGGCTATCTCCAGGTCAAACTCTTCAAAGTTGATCTGAATCACCTACAGAAACACAGAACACAGTTGAGGTTGAATCTGATGAAAGTGAATTCAAGTCGAAGCTGAGTCAGATGTGACCGTTTATTATTATAATAACATTACGGAAAAAAACATTTGATGTTACAGCCAAAAAAAAGAAATATATCCCTATAAATCAACCCAAGGGAGTGAACAGGAAATTAACAAAAAAAATCCTAAACTTTAGTTTGAAGGTGACCATGAAGTTTGTCCTCATCTAGAGATAAAAGAACTCAAGTCTGCTCAGAGGAGGGAGGGTCAAAACTCCTGGTGGTGGAGGAGCAAGAGTACAGAGCAATATGCTGTGATTGTCTTCTCTGTTCAGGTTTTGCTACAGTGAGTCAACAATTCCCATCTCCCTCTGTCCTCTGTGTCTTCTACTCTAACTCCAACTACCTCCATGTCCTCCCTCTCCTCTTTGTCTCCTACCTGGTAGCTCCATCTCTAGGATCGTTCTTCTACCAACGTATCTGCACTGTCCCTCCTCTGAACATGTCCAAACCATCTCAATCTGTTTTCTCTAGCTTTTTCTAAATCTTCAAAATTTTTATTTTATATACACCTTCTTATACAATAGTATATTCTACATCTGCTATATATATTGTATGTGCCTGTGTCTATCTATCTATCTATCTATCTATCTATCTACGTATCTATCTATCTATCTATCTATCTATCTATCTATCTATCTATCTACCTACCCACGTATCTATCTATCTATCTATCTATCTATCTACCTACCTATCTATCTGTCTACCTACCTACCTACCTATCTATCTATCTACCTACCTACCTATCTACCTACCTACCTACCTATCTATCTATCTACCTATCTATCTACCTACCTACCTACCTATCTATCTACCTACCTACCTATCTACGTATCTATCTGTCTATCTACCCATCTATCTAAGATACAAAGAGAAATCAAATATGTTTTCCAGACGAAAAGACAATAGGAAGAGAAAACAAGCCAAAAATATAACTATCCAAAAATCAAATTTCAAAATAAGAGCACAGGACTCAGACGATGGAGACCATTAGAGACAAGTGAAGTCAATCATTTAACACCATTTTCATTTCTAGCAATTGTTCAACCTAAAATCACATGGACAAGGTTCATCTGAGCAGATAACCACAGGTTAACATGATTTCCACATTGATCTCACCATCCAACAACCACAGCAACGTTCACCTCTGGCCATGATGCATTGTATTGTTATAATTGTATGCCAAAGGTCTAATGAGAAATGAAATTAATTAATACACAGCGCACCACGGTCAAAATGTAATTAATCAGGGTGAGAGAACGGCAGACCATGATGATGATGATGATGATGATGATGGGCACTCTGAAAGCTGGAAACATCAGCACGGAGCTCAGGAATCATTAAACCAACACTTTCTGTTTCATCTCAGAACAGAGGGAAAGACATTTGGCAGAGGAGAAAAGCCAAAATGAAGACGGGAGCGAGGAGAAAAAAAAAAAAAACTAGATACGAGGGACGAGAGAGTGAAGAGGAGGAAACTGATTGGATTCTTAAAAGAGGAGATTGAAACCTCGGCTTCCTCTTCAAAAAAAGTGAAGACATTTCAGATTATCTGATGCAATATGCTGAGTGAGGACTTAAAAGAAATGGATGACTGGGCCTTGGAGATCCTAGATACTGACCTGAGGAGAGTTAAACCACTTGAGAAGATATTTATACATAAATTTACTCCTATGACCTGAAATCAATATCTGCCTCCACTCTCTCTGCTCCCTGGTAAATGAATAAAACCTCTGGTTTTCTCAATCACACCCTCTAGTGAGACACCATTGGTCAGTGAGAAACACATTCATAAACTCCCTTCCTTTTTATTGTTGTAGTTTCTCAAGCAAATGACCCTGCAGATGGCGCTCACTCTTTACCTCCTAAGAAAAGAAATGTTCCGCAGAGGTGGAGCTCTCTCCACAGGAAGTCCAACTACTGCTATTGCAGTATCTCACTTCAATAAGGAAGATGGACATCGGAGACAACCTGATGTGACTGGAAAAGACTTAAGTAAGTAGGAGGAGAGGGAGGCGGTGGGAGGAGGAGGCGAAGGGAAGGGAGCTGTGCAAAGATGAAGCTCTGATCCGCCCGTTGCTCTGACTGCTGACTCAGTCTTATCAGCCTGTAAGACAGCGGATTGGATTAAAGCATTACCTACAAACCTGCAGACAGGTGTAGCCGGGTGGAGATGAACGCGTCTATTTCTGTGATTAGACACTAACCAATTTCACATGTATCATATCGTTCCTTCCAGCCCGGGTTCCGCCCTTCAACGGCAAGTCATGTGACAATAACCCCCGCACCCCCCCAGCCTGCTAATGGCTGCTTTTACACGTATCCTTTTTATGATTTCCTGTGGCAGCCATGTTTAGGTAAATTTATGTTTCACTACTTATCTCAGGAGATGGTGGGCGATTCTGCAGATACCAGGCATAATTCACGCACTAGCGGAGAAGATTATCGTATAAATAACGGAGCTCACGGTTGAAGTGGTGGTGGGGGTGGATGGGTGGAGCTTAGATGTGGATTAAGTAAAAGATGCGAGTCTGATTTAGCGCCTTAACGAAGGACAAGTCCGCCTGTTAGTGCAGTGACAGGAAACTGATGGGTATTCACAGCATTTACCAAGTTTTTGGTCCTCATTCCAAACCTCTGGCCTTCAAACCCAGTCCGTCCGAGCGGAGCTGCATTTACGTGAGACACCGCGCCGCCTGGTGACTCTTAAAGGTGTGTGAGAGGCAGCTGTGAGTGGATGGCCTCCTACTAAAGCTGCCATTCATCTATGTGTCCAAGGAGACAAATGTTCCCTCTCCAGAAACTGCTTGCTGCTGCGGCTTTTATTTGCCGTGATGTGTATTCCCCCTCTTTTGTTTTGCACAAAATATGAAAAATTAAACCTTCATGACAAAAAAGAAAAAAAACCTTGGAAGCAGAGAAACAGGGCATCAAGAAATGAGCTGAATAGATAAAGTGAAGGAAAAGGAAAAAGAGGTTAAACAGTGTCACGGTAAGAAGCAGCTGGAAACCATGTCTCCTGTGACATAGGTTTGACTAAGGAGACACTCCTGTGTCTCCGCACACTGCAAGAAGAAAAACAAATGATTTATGGGCAATTTATTTCATTTTTTAAGAGATCAAGGTTTTTCAATCCCAAACATTGAAAAACCTGGGTTAAATCAGTGCTTCTCAAAGTGTGGGGCGGGCCCCGTTGGGGGTGCACGGTGCCATGCTGAGGGGTCCGCGTGTGACCCTGTTTTTTTCCCGCCGTACTACTATAAAGTGTAATTGCACATCCTTGTAAGTTGAACTATATCTCTTTCTTTTGTTTTCTTTATGGTAACAAGGATACCATGTTATGCAAAGGTGTAGCTAGAACTATTTTATAGACAAATGCTATTATTTATAGTTGCGGCAGAGAGTGGGTGGTGTTGGGGGCGCAAATTGTTTTCTTCTTGCTGGGGTGGGACGTGACAGAAAATAATTGAAAAGGACTGGGTTAAATGAAATATATTCAGTTTTCTATCATGTTAGTGATACAGTGAAGATAATATTCTTATTATTAGGTAGAGGCGCTTTATTCCAGTTGTTATTCCTGTGTGTGACTTTCTGCTTTTTTTTAATAGAAATGAAAATAATAAAAAAAAAACAATAGGATGTAATTAAAAAAAAAAAGACAAATTGTGGCATGAGTTTGGATTAAAGATTAAAAATTGGATTAAATTAAAGAAGGAGGAGGAAGAAGATGATGGAAATACTAAATAAATACTATTGTTTCATACTCCAAATGAATCAATCAAAATGTTTGTGATACTTATACTCAGCCAGGCCATATTAGTACTAGATTTAAACTTTGATGTACTTATATCATACTACTTTTCCCTGGAATATATGCACTTGCCCAATATATAGTGAATCAAAGACTGAAAGCATTCCAGGCTTTATTGGTCGGTGGTGTCCTAGTGGTTAAAGAACCAGACTTGGGTCCGGAGAGTTTCCGGTTTGAATCCCCCTGGACTAACTCTACAGCCAAACCTTAGCAGCCAGTGTAGCTCACAGGTGGAGATGTTTGTCTGGATAAGATAATAACAAAGTTTCACAGAGAAGAAGAGTGAAAGTCAAGTCAAATCTCCTTAAATAACCAATCAGAAACAATCCACTGGCCCCTAGTGGTGAGGGAGGGGCTACAGCAGGTCTGTGTGACCATGCAGTTTATAAAGAAGGAGGCTCTGCTGTGTTCCACCAATGAGTGCAGTCCAACTCCTATACAACCAATAAAGAACAGACTAATGCCATATCAGCAGAGTTCACACAGCATTAAACACAGCCAGAATATAACAGCATTAAACTCGGCGTGTGTGTGTGTGTGTGTGTGTGTGTGTGTGTGTGATCCTGTTGGCGTGCCTGATAAATGAAACTGACCACTCTACATATTTCTCCTCTGCTCTAATTGGTTGGTGCTCCCGCAAACATCCATCTCCCCATCCCACCCCCCGGCCTCTCCCTCTCCCTAATTTTTCTCCCCTCCTCACTGTCACCCAGTGTCTCACTCTTTCTAATTGGCCGTGGCACTTCCTCCTTCAATCCATCTATGGCTTCTGGCCAATGAGGCGACGGAATTGGATTTCTCCTTGATAAAAGACTTCTTTTAGGTTGTGGCGGGGACAATGAGAGGGTGAGGGGCGGAGGCTCGGATCTAGGAATACCTTTGCAGATGCAATTACTGCTGAGATATTCGGAGCCACCAGGAGAACAACATGCTCACGGAGAAGTAAACGCCAGGCACAGGGACAGGCGTGACTTCTGTGACAGATGGTGTGTGACAGCGTTGTAGTAAACCTCCACCCTCTGGCCTGCTCTCCTTGAACGTGCTACTGCCAAGATGCTGCAAGTTATAAGGCACCGTGAGAAGAGCCAGGCTCCAGCTGAAGGAGACTGATGGTGCACGTCTGCTGCAACTTAGTGTTTTTCTCCTCACTTTTGTATCAGTGAGAAGACTCCGCTTGGTGTCTGTTCCCGAGCGCTGAACATGGACCCACGGGAAAACCCACATGGGGCTTTCTCTGTTGCTACGCAACAATGATGTCTTGAGGAACACATTTAAATTCCATTGCTCTTTGGCAAGATGTTTAGTATTTTTTAACCCGAACCCTTAAAATGTGCTTGGATGTTTGTCCTGTCAAGAAGATTCAGGGCCACACGGTTCTACTGACACTGAGCAAAACACAGCAGGTAAAAGTTTGTGGTGGATTTGGATTTTAAAAATTTAAATGTCATTGTATGGTAAGACAAAAACAAACAAAATCATATTTTACACGAAAAATTTGCAAGTCATCTGTACAAATCAAAAAAGTGTTTTTGTGGTTTTTTTTCCATGGCTTTAAACCGGTTCAAGGAAGGAAAACCGGAAACATTTGGCATTTTGCATAGAACAGAAAGGAAGATATTTTTTGTATTTTTTATTCTTTTTATAGGAACACTAATATTTATAAGAATAATGGTAAACAATACAACACCTGTTGTATTTGGTTCTTTACAAAGCCGGTGTGGTGCCTTGTCGTTCCATGGTGGAACACAAAACCAGAGACGTTAAAATACTCTCTCTGTTCTGAACTGATCCTAGGTACTAGATCTTAAAAAAATTCGGGTTCAAAGCCCTGGCGACTGTGGACTTTTTAGGAGATAAATAACTCTGATTGGAGGCCACACTGGTTATTTAAAGAAAATAATACAACGGATGGATGAGTTAACACAATTTTTAGATACGCATTTTTTTTTTTTGAAACAAATAATAAAAAAAAATAAATAAATTTAAGCCTTACTAATGAAACTCTACAGTACTCTTACTGCACTCACCAGGTTATTTGTGAATAATCATTCATATTATTACTTTTCCAATTATATTACTTTAAGCCAGCATTTAGCAAAATTAATTTGCAAGGACTGATAGTAAAAATGTCAAAAAAAAACAAGCAAATTCAAAATCAAAGGTCTTGTATTAAAAAAAAATAAAAAAATAAAATAAAAAACTCCACATGTGCTTAATTGTCTTATTAGCAATTATAACAAAGTTAGGATCTCATCTTCTAACATCAATTAACTTTTTACTAACCAGGTAATGTCTTGGTAATTGTTTCAACTTCTTTTTATACACAAAATAGTTTAGCCCCGAGCATCATGAGAAAATTAATGTTTAAAATTCTAGTTTGGGTTGTTTTTTTTTTTTTTTTTACTGTGATTTTCTTTGGAAGCAAAAAACAAATACAATAAAAAACAGTCAGAAAAAAACAAGAATGTGAAAATTTTAGTGCTGGAACCAGTGATGCACGCCTGTGTTTTTGTTTTTTTATTCTCTCGGGGCTTCATTGAAACAAACAGTCTAATTTTTAAGGTTTACGACCAAAAGTGAATAATATTAACCCTCCAATCATTTCCTTCTCAAGGTTGACCATGAAGCAGGGGAAATGGATCGGCTCCAGAGGCTGAATCTGCCAAAACTAAAGCAACGCATCAGAGAAACTACTGAATCCATTAACACTTAACCTGCAAGAAAGTAGGAGCAGAGGACGGAGGAGTGGGACAAACCAAGGAGTGGACTGACGGAGGATGAGCAATGTTAACCACATATCATCTACTATTCATACATGTTGCGATAAGAGATATGTTTTGAGATAAAGTTATGCGTTATAATGGGAAAGAGAGACCCCTAGTGGATGGATTAGGAAAAAAAAGAAAGTGACGAAGTGATGAGGAACGAGGTAGAGCGGGACGAGAAAGGATAAAGTCCTGTTAAAGCCATAAAAGGTTGATGTTCTGCTCGTGGGCGAAGCCTTGGCCTCATTCTTAATGTGTTGTCTCGCTTTCATCACCATCACCATCACCCCTTCCTCCACCCGTCGTCCAGCTTCCTCCACTCCCTCCCTCAGACCATTTGATGTCAGTGTGTGTGTGTGTTTATCTGTTGTCTCCTGCACGGGGGATCAATTGACCACTCACCTGGTCACTGAACACCTCCCTCATCAGCCGCGCTAATTGAGGACAGCTTATTAGCACCAGTGCAGCAGACCATCAGAGCTCCTCCACCCCTCCTCTCTCCTACAGCCATTCTTTGCTTGCTAACTGCTGTTTATCTGCCAATTCCCCACTGTTTGTTTGCCTGCACCACCTGCACCACCTGCACAAGCCTGCTTTTAGAGCTGGTGAATTAGATTTTTTTTGTTTTTTGAACTCCTAAAACCTTAAGCCATATATATCCCAACACCACAGCATCCCTCAGGTACAGCCGGGTCTTGAAAGTGTTTTCAGGTTCGAGTACAACGTTGTTCCTCTTCAAATATTCCACAACAACTAGAAGTTTAACTTATCTCCAAGGAACCGACAAAGTTCTTTGGAGTAGAACTTTAAATAATGCCTGAATGGGCAGAACACAGGGAGACAAATCCCAATAAAGTCCTGAAAACTAAAGTATATTTGTTTAAATCCAGATGAAAATCAACCAAGACAGTAATCTGACAGGTTGGACTGCACCAACAGGACACAAAACCATGAGTAAGATTAGGATTAAATAAAAGAAAAGACAGCCTGGTTTTTGTGATTATTTCTAACGATCAAGATGGACGTGGTCCTATCTTTAATACAAAATTGATCCTGGTTTCAAACACAGATTTGTCGTCAATGAGCATCAGCTCAACGTTAACACATGAGAAAAATGACTTTTATTGATTTTTTTTTCTCCCTGTCCCTTCAGCAGCAGTGGTTGGATTAGGTGGATTATAATCCAGAACCCTTTCAGTCGAGGTGAAGAATGGACAGATTATAGTAGAGGTGATGATTTTGAAAATGAGATGTGTATAAGAGACAGACAGGACACAAAACCATGAGTAAGATTAGGATTAAATAAAAGAAAAGACAGCCTGGTGTTTGCGATTATTTCTACCGATCAAGATGGACGTGGTCCTACTGTGCAACTTGTCTTTCTTAATATAAACTTGACAGATACATACATACTTTTTTTCAATTATTAATTTGACATAGTGTCCAGTTCTCTCCATCTTCTACTGTGACTCCAACTACCTCCATGTCCTCCCTCACTGCATCCATCAATCTCCTCTTTGTCTCCTACCTGGTAGCTCCATCAGTAGGATCATTCTTCTACCAATGTATCCACTGTCCCTCCTCTGAACATGTCCAAACCATCTCAATCTGTCTTCTCTAGCTTTTTCTCCAAACCTTCCTGTCTGTGTTGTCCCTCTAATCACCTCATTCCTGACCCTGTCCATCCTCGTCTCTCCTAAAGAAAATCTCAGCAGCATCTTTATCGATGCTGAGATTTAACCTCCACCTCCTCCACCTAACCCTTTCTATCACTCCTGACTCTTTTCTCCAGTTGTTCCATCCTGACTCCACTCTATTCTTCTCCTCAGTCTCCACTGCTCTGAACATGTTAGAACCTGAGAATTGTGGGTCTATTTGTATGTGTGTTTGTTCAATGTGTGGAGGGATTGTGTATCTATTCCTTTAAGGTGCTGATTTCCTGGAATGAAGCAACCACCTGTTGCAGTCATCAGAAGGACAAAGTATTTAAACTCCGCCTCTTCTGGAAGTCACACCAGAGCGTTGCTCCACGCTGGTCAAGGTAACCCTCGACGTGTGTCTTAGTTAAGAAAACACTTTCATGTGTTTTGGCTGGAACAGGTTTTCTTTCTGTTCAGGAATTTTTGGCTACGGAAGAGGAGACGTTTCAGGGTTTTGTTTTTTTTTCCGAGAATATTCACTACAACTACGGAGGGGGGCGGATCTCCCTTAAAGACATTTATTTTGTAGGGGAAATTTGGAACTGTTTATTGTTTTGCACTCGGAATAAACTTCTGTTCATTTATTTCATCTATTCTAGTAATTAACCAGTATCTGAACTCCTGCACCAACAGAAGACTTTGATTGTATTGTTGATGCAATAAAATTCTTTAATACATCACAAAGAAACGCTTCACATAAATGTCCTCTCTCTGCCACAGTGACTGACGTTCACTGACAAACACTCAGAGAGACGAGGCTCATTATTATTGTAGCCTTCAACAGTCACACACACAGCGTAGCCTTGGACGGAGGACGTTCCGCTGCAGGCCACAAACCACAGGCCCTGGGCAGTGTCAGGGAGAGTTGTGGTCCAGCTCTGCGTCTCAGTCTTGTCCAGTGCTGCTGGACCAGATTTGTCTGCAGCCCGTCACAGTGTGGACATTCACCAAGTGCGACAGCGTTGCATATTTGGGTGGTAAATATTTTCCGGAGCGTTAGTCAGTGAGTTGCTGTTGACGTTTTCAGGTGCGTATTAGTGCACGACAAGTCTCTAACGCAGGTGTTGCCATTGACGACAGCGCGGTCCAAACACGGAGAGGAATGTGGACGTGTCGCCTGAATACCAATCAGTGTCCTCCTGGGACTAAATGTGACAAATCACCGCCACCAATCTGACCTCCAGGCTTTCACTGCAACCTCTGCTGGATTAACCAATGACATGAATTATGATCAGCGCGTTTGCAGCGTCGTTAAAGACGGATCCTGGTTCAACTGTAAAAGTGGGTGAAAAAAAAAAATGCTGTGGTTTATCAATTAGTCGAGATTAAACGCATAAAACTCAATTGGTGCAGAGCGGTGGAGGTGGTGGAGCGAGAGCCAGCGCCGCTGTGACTAACGTCATTTTTTATAAGCGACTCTTCAACCTCATCTTTTAGGATTTGGATTTAGATTCACTTTATCCTGAGTTACGGCTTCTTGGCATTTAGTTTGGACATCGATGCATAGAGGTAAGACTCACACTGGCCTTTGGTGCAATAAAACACTTTCCAATTGTGATTTTCGATTCTGTTCCAAACCATCAATGACAAACTCACAATCTTTAGATCAACAGATACAATTAAATTGGGTTTCTTTTGAGGAGGCATGAGATGGAAGGGACGTTGAAATGGGTATAAAATGTTTTTGGGCTTAATTGGAGTAAAGGTTGTGTGTCAGCCGTGTGTTCTAGAGTTGTCCAATAATAACTCGATTCACAGGCTACAATCCGATTCATGGGCGATTCATAAAAAATATTAAATGACCGATCCAATTCGAACCGATTCGGTTCAGTTCGATCCAAAACGATTAATTTGCACACCCCTACTATATATATAGTGCATATTAGGGGTGTGACGACTCACTCACATAATGATCCGATTCAAAAAAATTATTAAACGATTGATCCAGTTCTATCCGATTCGGTTCAGTTCAATCCAAACCAATCCAAAACGATTAATTTGCACACCCCTTCAATATATGCAGGTGATTTCCCCTGAATCATTGTTATTCTCAACAAAAGACATTCAAAAAAAAAAAAAAAACACAAAAAGTTCCATAAAATGTTTTTAACATTATGTCAACAACAATAGGAACAAATAGTTGAAAAATCATTTCAGCATCGTCACAATGGAAACAATTCGTCGTCTTGTCGATGACATGACAGACGATACTGAATTGGAGTTTATCTAAAAAATGTCTGAGAAATACTTATGAATACGAAAAGGCCGGACAGACATGTCTTCAGGGACTACACGTGTTTAAGTGAATCCAGCGTCTTGAACGTGAGAGATCAGGACGTGATTGTCCAGGACGAAACTCGTTGATATTTGTCAAATCTCTTTTGCTCTTGTCTGTTCTTTACTGTTTTAACTTTGACTCTTTGAGAGACAGCTGCGTTGTTGTCCTTTCACTGAGTCTAATCTGTGTTTTTTTTTTTTACTTTGCTTCGTAAAACGCCTTGAAATAAAGTGTTTTAATTTTACCCCCACCCTAACATGACCAGCTCCTTGCAGACCCAGAAAGAGTTAGTTTTCTCATCCACAAAAAAAAACACCAGACCACCGACAGTTACAGAAGCATCGAACATTGTTGTTGTTCCCTCAGGTGCAGTTTGATGACATCGTTCATCACGCGTTGGTCAAAGTGTCAGGACCCAATGAGGAAGACCACGGTATTGACCAAGACTTGGGATTTTCAGCATTGGATTTTTAACATGGACGAAAAAAAAAACAATTCCGATTTGTTCTGATATTAATCTTTTTGCTTACATTGGGTATCATTCCTAAAGTAAATGTAAATATGTCTTTAAGTAAAGACATTTGTTGTCCTTTGCCGGGTCACAGGGGCAGCTGGCACCCAAATCACATTGCCCCATATTGTGAGTCTTCTAGTGGGTGGTGAGCCCACAAGAAGCGATGTGGACGGTGCTTTGCTCAGACGACCTCAGTGGCAACCTGGCAGCTGGTGGATTCAAACCGGGGACCTTGCGGACGCAAGTCCCCTTCCTTAACCACTAGGCCACCACTGCCACTAAAAAATGATCATGTGATGTGAAAAAACTATGGATGTGAAAGTCAATTTAATTGTGATTTGATCTAACATTCTAACATCTTCACCTGGTTTGGACCAGGACCATCATAGATACGTTTCGCTTTGGTGCTTGAAGCAACATGTTTGCATTGAGGTTATGATGTAGATTGAACAGCTGTGGTGCTGGTTGACAAGAAGTTGTCTCCTTGACCCATTTACCAACCCTACAGGGAGGTGAAAAGAAAAAGAAAAAAAAAAAACTGTTTACCTTATTGGGATTTGAAGCGGTGATTATCCACACACACTGTGCATTGCTCTCATATTGAATGGGGAAGTTAGGTGACGTGAAGGTTCCAGAAGGACCTTGGAGATTGCTGCCACACGTCTTCACTGTAAACACGAGAAAATAGGGTCATTATTATAAGGAAAGGCTGTAGACTTAGATGTGGAAAATCGAAAGACAGACATAAGGACTGTGAAGGCAGAATGGTCTCAGAAAAGAACACACTCGTAAGCACGGATCTGCGAGCGTATTCTGAGAACAGCACACAAACAACGCTTCACGTAAAAATACGTTTGTGAATTCTTCAAAATATGTTTGTGAATTGTGGTACCTGCATGCAAATCGTGCTTTTGATTTGTGAAACTACACGCACGCAAATGTGTATTTTTGAGACTCTACTTTTGAGATTTGTGAGCGTAATTTTGCTACGTCATCAGCCAATCAGAAGTCTCACTCGTTTGCAGCCAATCACACGGCAGTGTCCCCACAAGGGTCTGTGTGTGACAATGAACTTCCCCGGAGAACCAAGTTCATGTCCTACAAAAATGGCGCCTGGAAGCGGCAAAACTCGCTCCAGATCCAATTTTATAGGACGTGAATTTGGTTCTTGGCTGCGGTTTAGTGACGTCTGGAGGGGACACTGCCGTGTGATTGGTTGCAATGACTGGTGATGGACTGACGTAGCAAAATGACGCTTGTGAATCTGGTCCACGTAAGACGAGTCTCCAAGATAAAAATTTCAATTACAATACAAATGGTGCTTTTAATTTGTAGTTTCACAAATTAAAAGCACGATTTGCATGCGCGTACTACAATTCACACACGTATTTTGACGTGTGAAGCGTTGTCAGGTTTGGAGAAAAAAGCTAGAGAAGACAGATTGAGATGGTCTGGACATGTTCAGAGGAGGGACAGTGGATACATTGGTAGTAGAATGATCCTAGAGATGGAGCTACCAGGTAGGAGACAAAGAGGAGATTGATGGATGCAGTGAGGGAGGACATGGAGGTAGTTGGAGTCAGAGTAGAAGACACAGAGGACAGGGGGAGATGGAAATTGTTCAGAAGAAGATGAATGGAAACAATAGGTTATAACAGTCACGCATGGATGAGCTGAGGCTCATATGTAGATTACCTTCCAGGGATGGTGATGTGAGAGAAGGACAGTCTCCCAAAATAATTAGCCGATCTGAAAGCTATTACTGGAGCTCCATTTAAACAGGTCTGTAAATTGACTGTGTGTCAAAACTTACGGCGTTATGACACACGGGGTGCTGTTGTCAGTGACTCGTGTTTCTCTGTTCGATAAACCAACTAAGCCTTCATTAGACTAGACGGGTTATAGAGAACCTGCTCGTCTGTCCTTGGTTCGTCCTGTTAAGAGTTTGGAGGTAATTTTCTGGTTGATTTGAAGCGGCGTTTGTTCCTTAATTAGTTTGTTCAACGATGGGAACATGTACAGTCACACACACACACGCTGCACGCAGACAAACACACACACACACAGATAGTCATACTCTGACATGCACCTGTTTTGCAGACACGTGCACTATTGTTCAGCCAAGGACTGACACAGAGGTACACAAATGAACTGACATCCATGAACGACGCTGCTGCTGCTGCAGCGACGCATCATTAGCGGGGTCTATGAAACACACACGCAGGAGCAACAAGAGAAATCCATCCACACTGCAACTGTCAAATACTTCAACTGAAATTGTTAAACGGCAAACGATCAAACTCAACTCGGGCCAAATCGCTGTATGGGCAGACGAGAAAAATGTGCTTTCAGAGTGACAGATGGGTTCAGTGTAGATCAGGGGTCGCAAACTCAAATAAGTCGGGGGCCACCACCCACACTACTGTTTCACAGAAGGGCCGCGTCAGCTTTCAGTGTTCAATACAAAAGTAAAAATGTAATAAAGTTTCCCACAGATTCTGTGTAATACCACACTGAGCCAGAAGGAGGCTGTGGACCAGGGTTTTGAGAACTGTAGGATTTACCATAAAATGTGGAGAACAAATCTATAAAATATTATTATAAATCCTACTTTCACATCAAGGTGGGGCCCGCAAAACATCATTCAACGGGCCGCAAATGGCCCACGGGCCCCGAGTTTGAGAGCCCTGTTGTAGATGGTGGCGAAGGAAATAAAATGTGAGGATGGTCCAACAATCCGTCCATCCACCTTTGTCATCATATCCAATACTGAAATGCAGAGACAACGTTCTCCATAAGCACCACCCAAATCACACAGCCTGGTATCAGGCCGTCATCCACCTTCATGTGGGTGGTGATCCTACAGGAAGACACCGTCTGTCCGAACCAGGACTTGATCTTTCACAGGAGGTGATCCCTGAAGTTCCGTACAGATGACAGAGACATTGTCCCTGGTCCTGAACTCTGCACTGTCCATCCCCATAGATGGAGACTAGTGTTTCTTCCTCCACCCTGTCAGTGTCATTTCTGTCCAACTTCCTCTCCGCTCAAAACCTTTTTTTTTGAATTTTTTAGCTAATTGTTAACGCATCTCCAGACGACCTTCTTCTCTGCTGAGCTGGCTGCAAATTACATCGTGACAGAAACATGCCGATGAAGAGCCCGTCTTTTGGGACGCACGTGTCAAATGATTTATTTGCACGTCTCAAACAACACCAGTGCATCTTGGTAACTCTGGTGTGTGTGTGTCTGTGTCTGTGTGTGTGTGAGCATTGACAGCTCAATCAGCGTGGTCTGAACGAATGGCCGGGCCTATCGACGAGCCTGCAGCAATATGGGCACGGCGTTGCTATAGCGATAGGACAGAGAGAGTTATCACTAGAATTACCAGAGGAGCTGGCATCCCATAATTTATATTAAATTCTATCCGTCTCTGAGCACGCGTCCCTCTGTCTGTCTGTCCCTTACTCAATCTGTACTCTGTACAAAGCTCTTCATTCACAGTGTCCTGGACCTTCTCTCCATGATCCACACCACACTCCATCACCGTCCTCCGTCAGTTCCACCTACTTTACTTCTGCCTCCTGTGTCTTTGGTCTTGTTGAGATAAACTGTGGTGTCGTCAAAAATCAAATCCCTGAACATTTTTCTTGTTAATCACATAAATATAATGAAACCCATTTTTTTTTCAGTGACATTTCAAAAATCACATCACACACACACCATGATTTATTATTGGTCAATGTGGCCGTTTTATATAAGAAATAAACAATATATTTACTATTAATAGGATATTTTTACAATCACAAAACATTTTAACAAAATATTTCCAAACTAATGATCGTAATTTTAGAAAATTGCGTAAAAACAGCATTGGCTTTGTAAACTGATGTTAACAGGCTGCTTCTGACAAGCGCCAGATTTTGTGGTTCCTCTGGGAATCGAACCCAGGACTCTCTGCTTTCTGACAGAGATTTTAAGTCTATGCAAATGTACCTCAGGTTGGAATTTTTTTTGTGTTTGTTTTCTGTATTTAACACAAACATAAGGCGCACCTGATTATAGGTCGCAGGTTTTATTTACAATCCACACCCACACTTCCCCCTTTAAGGTTCTCATGCTGTTCTCTACGATGTCCGCCTCAGGGCGCACTGCACTATAGTACGCGCCGCACATTTTGAAAAAAACCTAAGACTTTCATGTGCGCCTTATAGATGCGAAAACACGGTAATCCCATTGTTGTGTTTAGCTCATGTACAAAAAAAAATCGCAACTTTGTAGGACGATGAGGCCACGATCACGTGAAACATAAAAGTCACGAAAGTCAAGGTGATTCTGAGTTGTTTACGAGCTGCATGAGACAAAAAGACCAAGAACTTGAAGAACTCAGTGATTTGGTTGCATTGGTTTTACCAAAAAAAAAAAAAAAAAAAAAATTCAAATAATTATTTACGTTGTATTTTTGAAATATATTTCAAACCCTGACCCCGTCTGTCAGTGTGATTAACTCCCAGCTTATTCCCTCTGTCTTTATACTGGGGGACAATACAGAGGGCGTGGAGCCAAGTGAGCCTAACTAATGACTGAAGTGATAATGGAGTCCAGATTAAATTAAAAACTTTGATGGAGTCTCTCTGCTGCTAACGACACGTAGAAACGCTGAGCGAAATTTACTTAATGCTCCAGGACGGAACAGGGAAAACAATTATTTCAGTCAGTATCTGTGGGGATCACTACTTCCTCAGTGGTGTCCACCGGGTCTCTGCAGGACTCGGTTTTTCTTTCTCTTTTCCAGGCATATACGCAACAGCAAACATCCCATTGGGAGACATTCCAAAAACACAATGATGTTCTGAGAATGAATCACATAAAAAAAGCCCTGGTTCCAATGCCCTTGGTCATAGTTCGTCAAAGTTCATTTTTATAGCTGGATGACGCGCCCCATAAATACAGGGACGGATTCTCCGGGGGACGTTTCTGACTTTAATCTCTGCATTATAACAGTTGGACCTGTTTCTCTACGCCAGCGTAATGTGTCCCCACCATCTAATGTGGGTCTGAGACAGAAAGTCTGTGACTCAGCATGTTTTACAGCACAGTCCTTCTGCTGCTGCTGCCACTGTGAAGACAGTGGGATTCAGTTCTACAGCAGTAGCAGCAGGGAAATACCAGAGGAAAGCATGGACCTGAGGGTGACTTATCATGTCCACGTCATGTTGCATGAGTGGGACACGTCTTACTAAAGAATAGGGAGAGAGAATGAGGCAAGAAATGGAATTAAATTAACATTTTTTTTGTCCAAATTAGGACAAATTGGCTGGAAAGGTTTACAGAATAGTAAAACTTCTGAGATAGAGATATTTGTCTAAAATAAAAATATACATTTTCAGGGGACAAAATTTGATATATTTGCTGCGCAGTGGTGGCCTAGTGGTTAGGGAAGCAGACTAGGGTCTGGTGGGTTCCAGGTTCAAAGCTGCCCTCTGTTCACTTTGGTGATGGGTTACACCAGTGCTTCTCAAAGTGTGGGGCGGGCCCCCCTGGGGGGCTCAGTGTGATGCTGAAGGGGACACATGTGAACCTGGGGAACATGCTTTTTTCTCACCATTTTACAACAAAGTATTTTTAAAATTGCACATCCTTGTAAGTTGAACTATATCTCATGTTGATGTTATGCAGAGGTGTAGCTAGAAATAGACAAATGCTATTATTTCTAGTTGCGGCGGAGAGTAGGTGGTGGTGGGGGGTACAAATTGTTTCCTTCTTTCTAGGGGGGGGCGCAACAGAAAATAATTGTGATCGCAGAGGTGTGGATCACAATAACAACGGGTTCACTTTTCTTATTTAACAAGGATTCCTTGAATATAATCAAAGAAATTAAGCTAAAAAAACAAAAACTACAAATGTTATTATTTTTATATATAAATACTAGTGAGTTAGACTGAACTAAATCCTCAATTTCATCTTTTGAAACAACTTGATGGAGGCTCAGACGTCATCACCCACAGGTGTCCACAGTCAGGACACAACAATTGAAAATTAGAGAAGAAAAAGATTCTGGTGATAAATATTCTCCGAGCCACAAAAAAGTTTGTGGCAAAAACTTCTGAATGTGGTGACGTGGTGATTGTGACGGTCTCGACTGGACACCGCAGGAAGAGCCAAACTGGCTGTTTAGAACCACTGTCTACAGGAGCGGACACATTGACCAATGGACACTGAGGATGATTGATGACATCATTAGGCTGGCACGGCACGTTCCAATGGCCACTCGCTCGGGCTAGATTTTTAATGGGCACAGACACACACACACACACACACACACACACACACAGTGTGATGGAGGAATCATCATGACTTCAGCAGTTGTACCAGAGTTCTCTTATTCACAGTATGTGTCTGTCTTTGTGTGTGTCCATCAGGTTGACATATAGCAGCCTTAGTTAAGTCAGTATCTACTGTATCAACTCAGGGCTCACACACCAACACACACACACACTCACACACACACGGGATAGAGAGAGAGGAGAGAGAGAGACACAGATGGACAGCCAGAGAAAGCAAGACAGAGAGAGAAAGTTGGCTCAGTGGCTTTGCCATCTGTCCATTAATCAAGTTGCCACATGGGTTTGCTCTCCGTCTCTGTCTCTGTGTGTCTCTCTCGCTCACACACTCACACAGACACACACTTCCCTTAGCATTGTAGGGGAAGACAGAAGGACATTTGACTGTTTGGTTTTGAGGATAATTACATTTTATAATTGTATGGTGGATTGAAGCTCTGATGAAACACTGTCTCCAGGCCACACCCACCCGTGTGTCCAAACTACAGCAGACTATTGTCAATAAGTCGTCTGCCTCTAACTCTCTTAACAAACTCTGTTAAATGTCTCGGCAAAATCTCAGTCGCGTCACTTACGGACCTGATTGAAAACCTGAGTGAAAGCCTAAAATATTAGACGTCCGGAAATCATTTATTTTCTGATTTTTCTATCTCTTGCCTCCGGGCTATTTGTCATGTCTGGAATTCAACATATCGGACTTAATAGTTGCTAAACTTCATATTCACGGCGTTACGATGGAAACGTGTCTGCCGACCACGTAGTTTCACTCTGAGTTCACTTGAGTTTTTGGAATTATTATTTCTGCTGCGTGGATCTGGTTAAAACAGCTCAGTAAACAAATACTTTCCATACATCCTCAGTGTGTGTGCGTGTGTGTGTGTGTGTGTGCGTTGAGGGATTTATTGGATTTTTGCCGATGCATGGCCCAGACTGCAGGGATAACACACTCCATGACAATGACACACACTGCTGTGGAAACAAGCTTTGGGTTCAGAGGACGATGTGTGCGTCATCCCGTGTTTGTATATTCGCCGCCAGTTTTGATTGGTCACTTCCTGGACTTTATTTATACACGTAAGGAGGAAATGTTTTTAGAGACAGTGACAGAGCAGCTCGTGTCTCCGCGCTCGCTCCTCACTCACAGACGGGACAGAAGAATGAGAGAACGCTGGCGTAAATGACTTTTAAGTTAAAGTACGTGTCACCAGGCTGTAGTCTGAATCCTGGTGAAGGAACATCTGACAAATGAGCTTGGCATTTCAGGAGACAGACTCTCTCTCTGTTTGAGTCCTGTTTGTTCTTGGGTGTCTCAGCGTCGCCGCTTGACACTAAAGCAGCACAAAGAGGGGACAGGAAACAGGGTCGTCCAGCAGGGTTGAGACGGAAATATGAGTTTTATGATTATTAATGTTGAAGTTAATATTAATGCGAGGGCTGTACGGTGGCTAAGTGATTTCATCTGACACCTTACATCACAAGGGTCCCCGTTTCGAGCCTCCTTTTGGCTTTGACTGAGTTAGTATGACTGATCCCGCCAGAATAAAAGCCAGTTCTGCCTGGAGAACATTGATGAAAACAATCTTACCTTTGCAGACAGGTCTGTGGTCACTCCAGGCTGCAAAGACCTCGGCCACTCTCTGACAACTGATGGTTTTACTGCCCTGAAGAACGTAGTCCTCTCCACAGCTGAACTGGACCACAGCTCCAATGCTGTGGTCCAACAAGAAGAACATTAAGGTCAGCATTGCATGTTAAGGCTTGTAAATATAAACGGATCTGTTCTGACGTTTGTGGCACCTGAAGTCGTTCCCATGGCGTTTTCCGTTCTCTGGCTCTCCTGGGTCAGGACAGGAGTTTGACGCCTGTCTCACACCACCTTCATTTACTACACAGAGAGACAGACAGGTCAAGGTTCAGGGAAGTCAGTAACATTAGTCACTGATTGCATGTTTTAATATCTTTTCTTTACAGTCAGATTTGATATTATTTTTCTAATCTAGTTCACTTTAAAGTTCTCTGTGATGGACAGGTTGAGGTGTCAAAAAAAAAAACACTGCAGGCAGTCGGAGTGGGAAGAACAGACAGGTTGGACAGACAGAGTACAGTAAAGACAGGCAGGCGGACAGACAGACAGACAGACAGACGAGGAGAAGTCACCGCTCCAGACGTGATCTTTCATCTGAACCAACGTCGACAGCAAGACCTCAGAAATCACAGCAGACTGACAGAACATCAGAAGACGTTCAGGCAGCAGCTGCATCCGTGTGACAAGTTCTGTCTGGAATTAAAATAATTCCTCTGACACATTTAGTTCAATGTTTTCTCGACTCTAATGAAGTCATCGCTCCGTGTGATTAACCTGACTCTGTTCATTGGCCTAAGTTTCCTCAGATGCTGCTTTTGTCTTTCTGTCTTTGTTTGGTGCCGGTTCTCAAACTTTTTGGGAAGCTGCTGGGGTCACTCTGCGGACAGAGCTTCAACACT
>JAFBJS010003605.1:34051-95128 GCA_016785265.1 Paraplagusia blochii | reverse complement strand
TTTCTTGGACAGAGTGTCCACTCCTCTGGTGTCTCCTGTCTCTCCTTGGTCGCGGCTCAGACTCGTCAGGACGTCAGGAGAGGAGTGTGTCGGTCCAACTCCTGGGTTTTTCCCTGTTGTGTCTTATGTTTCCATTCTTCAACTCTACTGTCGTACAACTGTGTGGGAGGGAAGTCTTTTATTCTTTACCGATGCCTTTATTTTGAAGGACGTCGACTTCGTTCCTCATTAACGACAAACTTCTTATTTTATTTTATCTTCATTTTTTTTCCTGATGATGTGACTGAGCTCACAGGTGGTTGAAGAGACTTTAGTATCAGAGCAAACACACGTGCTCTGTGTGTGTGTGTGTGTGTGTCTGTGTGTGTGTGTCTGTGGGGGGGGGGTCTCAGCCCTCCATCCAATGATTACAGTAAACACACACACACACACACACACACACTCTCAGTCAGTGTGTATTGTCAGAGTGATAAATCACAGCAGACTTTAAGTAAATTAGTGCAGCAGCTTCAACTCTCCATCCATCCTCCCCCTCTGTCTCCCCTTCTCTCTCCCTCCCTGTCTCTTTTCCTTCCTCTCTTCTGTATCTCCCTCCCTCCCTCGCTCCTCCCTCCCCCCCTGTCGTCACCCTCCCGGCTCACAGCTCTATTCTATCTCCCGCCTTAACGAGTCGTCCACTAACAACCAATCAGAGAATTTGGACCAATTAGAAGTTTAATTCCCTCAGAGCGGAGAGGAAGTGGTGTGTCAGAGGAGGAGGAGCCACGAGGGGGCGCTGTTTATCCGCCTAAACACGCTCTGCTTTTGATTGACACTTGGATTGAGTGACAGATGCATTATGGTCCGTGCTGATTGTTCTGTCTGCGGCCTGTGTGTGTGTGTGTGTGTGTGTGTGTGTGTCTATCATTGTGTATTGGCATGTTAAACCACGCCCCCTCCGATCACCTCCAGACCCTGGGTGTCGTTATCAGCGTCTCCACTCTGGACTCCTCCTCTTAATGATGTCTCTTCTTGTTTTTTCCCCCCACGCCCCTTCTCTCCTCCTCCTCCTCCTCCTCGTCCCTCAACAGCGAGCCCCCACGCCCCACCCTCCAGCCTCCACTTCTCCTCCTCCCCCATCCTGCAGCAGCCCGGCTCCTACTTCTCCCACCCGGCCATCAGGTATCACCCGCAGGAGACGCTCAAGGAGTTTGTCCAGCTGGTCTGTCCTGACTCCGCCCAGCAGGCCGGACAGGTGGGCTTCCTCAACGTAAGCACACACACCTCACACACACACACACACCTCACACAACCAAGGTGGTGTCTCCTAGAGGAGGATCAGTATCTGTGTGTCTGCAGTGAGACAGTTGATATATCTGAGTCTAGACAGACAATCAATACACACACGAGGACACACACACGAGGACAGCTCCAGTCCTCAAACACTTCCTGCTCTGATGAACCACCACGATGTCCAACCAGGGTCTACGTTTGATCTGGGCAAAGACAGTACCCTGGACCATATGTTGGTCCACTTGTCAACAGTCTTCAGTGGACATGGGCAAACTACGGTCCGGGGACTGGACACGGCCCGTTCTGCCTTCGTTCTGGTCTTTCAGACTTTCAGTCACGCTGGAGTTGGATTTGCTCCAGATTTTGTCTTTCACTCAAACCTTCAAACTGAAGGAAAAAGGTTCCTTAGAAATCTACTTATGTCCAGTTCATCCCAAAAAGACGTTTTCTTTGTGAGATCGCCCCCCTGTGGTCAGGTAATGCATCCTTTTATACTGTTCAGTCTGGACAGAACAGGTTTGAAGGAAAAAACAACAGAGATTTGGACACAGTGGTGGACACAGACAGTGCCCAGACTGTCTTCAGTCTTCAGTCCATCCTAACAGGAACACTGTTCTCCACCTTGTTCTGCAGTTGAAGGTACAGTGTGTACCTGTGAGAGGACAGGACAGGACAGGACGGGGGAGGGGGGACAGGTACTGTGGTATTTTGCTTATGGATTAGGAGGAAAAAATGCAAAGAGCAGCAGAATTCTTTATGACCGGCTGGAAAAGTGCTGACACACACACACACACACACACACACACACAGCGGGGCAGTTACAGGTTGACCATGTGACCCACCTGTTGACATCACTCTGTGCTTCAGATGCTGCAGGATTTGTAGTTAATGTCTTTCTGTTGTTCTTCCTCCTCCTCCTCCTCCTCCTCTTCTTCCTCCTCCTCCTCTTCCTCCTCCTCCTCTTCTTCCTCCTCCTCCTCCTCCTCCTCCTCTTCTTCCTCCTCCTCCCACACCGTCCTGGACACTCAACGCTCATCACAACAATGGAGGCTGAAGTTATGGCTGCTGGGATTAGATGTGTATAAGAGACAGCCTCCTCCTCCTCCTCTTCCTCCTCCTCCTCTTCTTCCTCCTCCTCTTCTTCCTCCTCCTCCTCCTCTTCTTCTTCCTCCTCCTCCTCCTCTTCTTCCTCCTCCTCCTCCTCCAGCCTAATGGTAGCTCCCAGGGAAAGGTCCACAACCCTTTTTTACCCACACCTATGCTGCCCCCTCCTCCACCTCCCCCCATGGCCCGGCCTGTCCCTCTGCCCGTTGACACCAAGCCGCCGTCCACGTCCTCCACCGAGGGAGGGAATTCACCCACCTCCCCCAGTAAGTACACACACACACACACACACACACACACACACACACACTCAAGCCAACTGTTCAGTGAGAGTCCAGTGAGGTCTCCACTGGACAGTTGGACCAGCGAGTGATCCAGTGACTGGACCAGACATTGAAATGCTCAGATGTGTATAAGAGACAGGACCTGGACAAACCAATATTTCTATATAGTTCAAACCAGCACAGAAAAGGTTGGATGACTTTGGTCTCGGTTCTGCTCCTCATCCAAACCCAGGTCAGATTTTAGTTCCAACTCTGGCTTCAGGGTCCAAATATTTACCCAGGTCTGACCCTATGATGGGCCCAACCAAACCAAAGTGGGCCAGAAGAGCTGTGTCTGTTCCATGTTGTCTGAACAGTTTCTGTCTCTTGTCCAGCCTACTCCACCCCGACCACATCTCCGGCCCAGAGGTTTGTCAGTGTGGGACCCAGAGACCCCGGCTTTAATATCCCTCAGCAGCCACAGGTAATGGAATTGGAACTGAATAGAACTCTACCTACAGATGTTTGATCTCAGCTTTTTGTCCTTGTCTGATGTGGTGAAATTGTCCAAACACCTAATGTCCACGTCCAGTATTGACTGATAGGGACATTGTCCTGGTAATATTAATTTATTCATTTATTTATTTATCAGTACAATAAATCATTTGCTGTCGCCACATTTCTGCTAACAATTCTCTGATTATTAAAGAAAAGTTCATTTAAATGAGCTACAATGCTGCCATCTAGTGACTTTCACTTTAACATACAGCTTGGATGTAGGACACAGGTGGTCAGTGTGTCATATATTAATTTAATTGATGTATAAATACATATATCGTCTTTTTTATTACTATCATGTAATAAAAGTCAAACTCAAAGAGAAAAATAAAAATATATATAAAAAAAACTGTTTTAATCTGAAAGGAAAGGAAACTCCTTGTCATTGTGATTCACTCCACTGCACACGACCAAATGTCACCTCTGTCTTTAACCCATGACCACAGTGGACAGTGGGGGTGGTGCCATGATCAGTGGACCTCAGTGGTAACTTGGCGGTAGGGGGATTCAAACCGGGGGCCTTGTGGACCCAGGTCCGCTTCCTTAACCACTAGGCCACCAAGTGGCAGCTGTTTAGTTTGTTTAAATCTAGTGAACAAAGTAATTAATGAATATTAGTCAAGAATTCAATAAAAAGAGTTGAATTATTTGGCATCGAGTCATGGAGTTGGATGGTCATGTGACAGGAAGTTCAGCTGTAACAGGAAATGTCCTTTCTCTTCATTGGTGAGATGTTTATTGACATAAGGAAGACCCCCCCTCACACAGACACAGCCCCCCATCCTTCACCACACACAGGAACAAAAGTCACTGTGGGCGGTCGACATTAGGATCCTTTTAGAGAGAGACAACCGTGGGACAGTACAGTAAACCCCCCCCCATCCTCCTTCTTCCATGTCTGGTTTCCATGGTGACCAACTGGACGGTCTGTGCTTCTGTGTGTCTGGGGGGGGCAGATGGCAGTGGTATTGTCTGGGAGTGGGCACGGTGCCCACAGGGGTCAGCCTGGTGGTTGCTGTGGGCAACGATGGCCGTCACCCAACTGATCATGTGACCTAAGTGGACCACATCACTGGTTCAAGACGCAGGAGTGAATTATGGGGCATCAGAATGTGGGTCAAACCCCTTGGCCCAGACCTGAGCTATGAAGGTCGGGGTTATGGCCCAGGTGGAGCAGATTTGACGACTAGACGGGTAAGAACAGAACTGACCAGACCGGACTGGACTGGACCAGAACAGAACAGAACAGATGAGACCAGACTGGACTGGACCAGAACAGAACAGATGAGACCAGACTGGACTGGACCAGGACAGAACAGAACAGATGAGACCAGACTGGACTGGACCAGAACAGAACAGATGAGACCAGACTGGACTGGACCAGAACAGAACAGAACAGAACAGATGAGACCAGACTGGACTGGACCAGAACAGATGAGACCAGACTGGACTGGACCAGAACAGAACAGAACAGATGAGACCAGACTGGACTGGACCAGAACAGATGAGACCAGACTGGACTGGACCAGGACAGAACAGAACAGATGAGACCAGACTGGACTGGACCAGGACAGAACAGAACAGAACAGATGAGACCAGACTGGACTACTGCGCTCCCTCTCCAAATCGTGGTAGTTCCGTTCCAGACGTTTTGCACGATTGGACAAATTGAGTAGAGATGAGATTGTTAAGTTTTCCATGTCTGTGTAGTTCACCTGGTACTGACCAGGTGTCAGACCAGAATCCAGTTTGACCCAATCAGGTCATTTGACAACAATAGAAATGTTGGTTAATGTCTTTTTACTGCAGTCAAAGTTTGGACTCCTCTCAGAGTCTGATGGTTATCTCCACCGTCTGAACCACAGTCGTCAGCATCGGCCTCTGTAGTAACATCACTACACACACACACACACACACACACACACACACACGGTGAAGGTCTGGCCTCAGAGAGAGGCTCATCTTCTCTGAGTCTTCTCAGGACAGAGGGACGAGCTGCAGTGCAGCGAGAGTGAGCGAGCAGTAGAGAGACACAGGGAGAGAGAGAGAGTGAGAGAGGGGGAGGCAGAGAGGGAGAGAGGGAGAGAGAGACAGAGAGAGGGAGAGAGAGAGAGAGAGAGAGAGAGAGTGGTCCAGAAAAGTCCCAGCGTCAGCAGGTTGTATTGATTAAAAACTAACCTTCCAGTCTTCTCCTCTATCACTGCTGCACACACACACACACACACACACACACACACACACACACACACACACTCAAAGCAATAGAATTACAACAAGTCCAGAGGAGTGGAGTGCACATGAACACACACACACACACACACACACATTTACTTTTTATTTTATTTAAAGCTCATTCACTGAAAGACTTGAAATTTCCTTAAAACTCTGTGAAGAGGAGGAGGAGGAGGAGGAGGAGGAGGAGGAGGAGACAGGGGTGGAGGCCAGGGCAGGGCCAGGGCGGGGGCAGGGGGTGGTGGGTGTGGAGTTGCGGTTGCCTTGGCCATGGTAGTCACGTCCCTGGCCGTCTGGTCGTCCCTGGCAACCAGACATGATGTAAGGCCGGGATGAACTTGAACTGGTGAGGAAGAGGATGAAGAGCAGGGAAGATTCATGGAAAGTGAACGATGCACCTTTGGGCGATCAATACTGGCTTATCACAGATGGATTACACACACACACACACACACACACACACACACACACACACACACACACTCTCTGAGGGTCAGACCGTGTCATAAAGTCCCGACTGAAGGAGGGAAGGAAACACCAGGTCCAGTTTGAAGGTTTTCTCAGGTCCATGTGGACCTGTAGTGTAGTGAAGTGGTGCAGGTGCTGCCCCCTACAGGCTGCAGGGCTGTAACTGCCTCTCTTCAAAGGTGCTGCTGGTGTGGTGGTTCTGATCCACTAAGATTGTACACAACCTGATGGTTATCTATAGTTGGGTCAACAATTGGACAACCCATGGGCCGTGGACCGGGACCGGTCCATGAGTCATTGATACTGGGCCACACTGGGTCAATGGGTCCATTAGAACAGAACAGAACTGAACAACTGAAGTGAAACCATGGACAAAAACCTTCATCTGCTCAGTGGTCCAAGTTCTTGGGCCTCTGGATGCAGTGATGGAGGAGATGGAGGTAGTTGGAGTCAGAGTAGAAGATGGAGAAGGAGGATTCACTGTGGAATAAGACCAGAGGAGAAGAAGAAATGTCCCAGTATGTCCTCCACTGATACTGGATCAATCAGTCCTTCTCCTCCGGTCATTCCAACTGTAGATCCCTCTGGTCCAGTGTCAGTGACGTGATGTTCACGTCTTCACAGTCTGAATGTCTGTCTGTGAAGATCTCTTGTCCAAAAGTTTAGTTGTATCCACATCGGGACAATGTCTTGGTGCTGGAAATATGTCCTCAATGTCCCTCCACTGTCCAGGTTGATCCAGGTTGATCCAATCACAGCCTCATCTGCTGCAGTTCTGGCTCCAGGAGTCACACGTGTCCTCTATGGTTCTACTGTAAGAACGGTCCAATCAAACACCAGCATCAGATCTTACAATGTGAGGACACCAGTCATGGTCTGTCCACTGATGTCCACTGACATCTACTGGTACAGTGTGAGCAGCAGATGGACGCTGAGTTTGGAAAAGGACGCCGGTCCATCAGATATTTTCTGACAGTGACGTTGTCCATCTTCTCTTCTGTCCCCTCCACAGTGGTACCTGGGATAAGGCAGCCTCCTCCTCCTCCTCCTCCTCCTCTTCCTCCTCCTCCTCCTCAGCCTTCGACCTCCGCTGCGACAGAGAGACCCGTCTTTGAACACCCTCCCAGCCCGACTCCCCGGCACCACCTCTGCACCGTACGGAGACTCAGCAGCATCAGCATGGCTACAGCGGAACCAACGCTCCCACACCCCCGGTGTCTAAAGACCTTGGACTGTACTGTGTGTCAAAGACGCCCCCTGCCCCCCACACACTGACGTACAGCTCAGACTCTTGTCAGTGTTCACATATATAGTGCCAGACCCTTTGCCCCCACCCCCGACCCCCACCCCGCAGGTCAGAGCGGCGACTGGTCAGCGGAGGAGGACGGAGCCGGCGGGTTTTTCTTCTTTTTTAGGGAATTCCGTGAGATTGGATCAAGGAGTCGACCTTTCAGTGAAAACACACACGGACTCACAGTGGTCAGCGGCGCCGTCCCTGTCCCGCCCCTTATGAGATAAGCCCCACCCCCCACACACACACCCGGAGCCCTCCCCACACCCTGAAGTGAGAATTCAATCCACGACTCTTGGAGTTGTTTGGTTGTTGGAGAAGAACACTGACTGGATGGGTGGGGCGGGTTGGGTGAGCGGAGGTGGAGGGTGACAGTAGGGGTTGGGGGAGTGGGGGGGTCTGACTGGGTCATACGGACAAGGACCTGTGGTTGAAGGAGACATCTGACCTGAAGTGAGGTAATGGTGGCCGGCGCCTCCTTCACAGACGCACGTGGAAGGGTCCAAAGGTGGGGTTGAGGGTGAGGGTGGTGTTGGGATGGAGAGGCAGGGGCCGGGTGAAGGTTGTGCAGGGGGGGGATCATGTTGGTGAGTCCAGGAGGCTTTGGCTTCATGGCCCATTGATTTTTCTCTTTTTTGTTTGTTTTTTTTTTGTTAGCCTTCATTTCAGCCTCCGCCCACCCTGACCCCCCTCCCCGCCCTCGCCCTCCGCCCGCGCTCCCTTCATCCTCTTCCGTCCATCCACCGGTCTGGGTTCACAGCTACAGCACGCCGGGGCCCAGGTGTCCGAGCAGGAGAGAGGAGCGACGCCATGCGTTAAACCAGTGAATTTAGATGATGAGGGAAGTGCAATTTTTTTGGGCGGGGGCGGGAGGTGGGGCCGGGCGGGGTGGGGTGGGGTGGGGGCTGTTGGATCTTTGTGCTATAGCTCGTTGAAAACGCTGGTGGAGAAGTCTTTTTCTCCCTAGTCCACTCACACCTCTGGACTCTAAAACACTGGGGTAAAAAGAATCAGTGCATTTGAATCAGTCCTTTTCAAGTGAATTCATTCAATACTAAGTAATGAAATTATTTAGTCGCGCTTTGAAAAAGCAACAATTTCTCTAATGAGCTGAAATCAGTAGAGAAGACGAGTCCTGTTCTCTCTGCAAGATAATCTTACCGTTAGGGGGCGTGGCCTTGTGACTGGCCGCCCTGTGATTGGCTGGGTCTCCAAGAGCTCCCGCCAAATCAAAAGCACTTATTCCTGCAGTCGACCAACGGCCCGAGAGTGTTCAATCAGGGGGTGTGGTTTATCGATAAGGGGCGGGGCCAAGGCTAATTCTCTGGAAGCTTTTCGTCGACTACGATGCGTCACATGCAAGTTAGCATTTTTTATTGAACTTCACGTTTTTTCTTCCTCTTCTATAAATATATATATATATAAATATATATATATATGAGAATACACACATATATATATATGAACACACATGCACACACACCAACACTCCCAGGAGTGTCTCCACAAAAGTGAATTTAAGTGAAAAAAGTGATAAAAAAGACATAAAAAAATCTTTGCATGTTTTAGTGTTAGTGACCGTTTTTTTCCGTAGAAAAACGTAGTTAGTGAAAAAAAAGAGTCCATCGTAAACCCAACGTCAGGCACTTGTCCACCGCGGAGACATGGTTTTCTCTGGCGGTCTTTCACTGAAGACCAGCTCTCTTCACCTTCCTCCTCTTCTCCTCCTCTTCCTCCTTCACTCCTGCCGTTCCTCGTCAATGTGCCTTGTACCGCGGTCCGGTCCTGAGGCGGAGACGACAGCCAATCAGGAGAGACGTCTCTCTCTTTTCTCTTTCTTGTCTTTTCTCCATTTTTCTGTTATGTCGGCCACATCCTGGAGGTTTCCTCCACCCAGCACCTGTGTCACTACTCCCTCAATCATAGGTCACTGTTACGGTTCCCTGACATGTGACTCCTTTAAAGGATGGTCAATGGTCAGGATAACCAATGGCCACATCCTATTGGTGCTGGCATAGAGGCATTAACCAATCACAGCCAATCACACTCCGGGTGGAAGTGATGTTTCTTACCTGGTCAGTGGTCCACGTCCCCACCTGTGGGTCACACCCCAACCTCCAACCAAAAACCTGGACCACCCCAATCCTCTGGTAGCCCACATTCACTTTTCTTGTTTGAGTCCCAGTGGGCGACCAGTTCACGTGGTCCTGCCCTCTTGTGGCCGTCCTCTGTCTCACGTTTCCCTTTACTGTCCACCAGAGTACGTGCAG
Organism: Paraplagusia blochii; assembly: GCA_016785265.1. NCBI lineage: Eukaryota > Metazoa > Chordata > Actinopteri > Pleuronectiformes > Cynoglossidae > Paraplagusia > Paraplagusia blochii. The sequence goes on along the minus strand of JAFBJS010003605.1, from coordinate 85,670 downwards.
GACCAGACCGGTCTTTTTCTTCCCGTCTTGTCAACACGTCGGCTCCAGGTCTCAGTCTAACGTCAGTCGTCCTCAGTCACTGATTCACAGAGGAAAGTTGCTAAAAAAAAGTCCAGAGGACGACTGTCGTTTCCACCACACCTGGGCGCCATTGAGTCTACGTGTTTCCTTCTGGTCTGTGATCTTGCCTCCGACCCTTTACCCTTGAGCTGGGCATTACTTCCTGAATTATCTGCACTAAATAAGAAGCAACAGTCAAACTTGTGGAAATAAAAAATAAATAAATAAATGCTTCCAGGGCTTTTGACGAGCGAAGGGAATTAAAAAAAAAAAATTGCACGGACATTTTTATAAAAGTGTCACAAAATCCTGGCAGAACGGCCGAGCGTCTAATCAGCGACTTCAGGCCGTGAGTGAAAACCGACAGAATTGCACCGTTTTTAAAGAAAGAAAAACAAAAAAAAAGAAAATATAAAAGCAATAGTTTGGGCAGTGTGTTGTTTTGTTCTTGTGTTGTGTGTGTAATTTAGTTCTGGTACAGCAGCAGCAGCAGCAGCAGCAGAGGGCGGCGGCGAGTGGGGGAGGGGAGTGCGGGGGGCGTGGCCCCGACTGAGACGTGTTTGTACGTTGTATAGTTTTATTAATTACACTGATTTAAAGCTGCCCTATTTTATAATGCAGGACTTTTGTAACATTGATTAAATGAGGACAAACTAGTGTTTTGTGAATTTCCTGATGGTTTGTATCGAGGCCACATTATTAGAACTGGTTTGTTTTGTTTTGGGTTTTTTTTCTTTCTGGAAACTGGATTTAAGTTGAAAACTTCCTGTTTCCCTGTTTTCCTGGTTTTGTTTTCCTTTTTTTTTGTATGTATTTAAGGACATTTCCTCTGTGACGGTGAAGCGTGTCCCCGACTTGAAAAGTGTGGGGGCGCTGTGGTGACTAGACCATTGTAAATGGATGTTACAGTTTGCTCTATGTTTGATCAGTGTTGATGAAGCTGAATTTAGGTCAATCTGAGGAACGTTGCTAAGAAAAGCCGTTTTTTTTATGCATTTTGAAAAGACTTGGTTTTTAGTCCGGACACGACGACGTAGTCGTCCAACCGATGCCCGACTATAAAAGCATCTTGGCATCTTTTTTGTGTTCACCATTCCATGCAGAAAAATAAACAGCTTGATTATGCAACATGATTCTTTTCCTTTTCCATTTCTTTCTTTCTTTCTTTCCGTCTTCCTCTCCTCCTCCACCCGACACTTCCTCAGCCTGGAGGTCCACGCCCACCTCCGCCCATCCACACATCACACCGCTGCTCATCACGGCATCACATGCATGGAGCCGACCAATCACGGCACCCAGGGGAGAAAACTGTGGTTCCCGTGTGATTCCAGGTTCCTGCTCATTTTCACTGTTGACGTTTGTATTTCTGAGACTTTCAGGCGACCCACCGCCGGGCCGCCAACCGGGGCTTTAACACCAAGCCAGCCTCAGTCCCCTGCCTGTCTGCCCACCAATGAGTTTCTGGACCAGAACCAGCAGTTCTGGTTGGGAAGTCAGCACTTACTGCCACTCCGTCCACTTCCCCTGCAGACAAAGAGGTGGAGCTAGGTGGTGCTGATTTCCTGGAGAACCTGACGTGGTTGGTGGTTCTGAAATAAGCCACTGATGTTGTCGTAGGTTCTGCCCTGGAATTGATTTCTCTGAGGTGTAGAAGCTGCTGAGCTGTGGTACAGCAGTACTAGGTGTGGTACCAGTGTGGTACCTGGTACTACACTACAGTACTACACCTGTTACTGCAGTACTACTCCAGGTACTACACTGTGAAAGAGCTTCAGGACCAGGACCAGGACTCAGTCCATTAGGCCAAAGTCTCTTCAGTCTCTGGACAATCAGACAATCCTCAGGCTCCACCCACAGTAACTACGCCTCCTGGTGTCTATTGATTGAATTGCAGCAGTGAGTGGAGTTCGACCAGGTTGAAGGTTGGAGCAGAGAAACATCTGCAGGAGGTCGTCAGTGTTTTTATAACTGACCTCAGAGTTCAGTCACGGCTGCAGCAGTGAAACAATCATGGAACCCGAATGTTCTGGTCTGCGGTCCTGGTCTGTGGTCCTGGTCTGTGGTCCTGGTCTGTGGTCCTGGTCTGTGGTCCTGGTCTGTGGTTCTGGTCCGTGGGCAGACGATGAGACACAAACACATCTTCCAAACATCAAATCCTCTCTTATCTAATCAACCAGTGAAATGAGCAGGAACTGAATCCCACTGGGCCGGGGGTTAGGTGGAGGTGGTGGAGGTGGTGGAGGTGGTAAAAGCTGTGAAGATTCCTGGGCTGAAGGAGGAGGAGTAGGGGTTGATAAGTGATCTCCACCTTTACCTCCTCGTGGCTCCGACCACAGCTTTGTTCGCACCATCATCGTTCTGTCCGACACTGACGTCTGAACTGACGTCTGTTAAGGTTCAGGTTTTATTTTATTTACAATGGTGTCGGCTCTGTTTTGGTTCCAACGACGGGGCTGCGTTCTTTGGGTGTGAAAAAGGAAAATCCAAAAAAAAAAAATCTGAAATCTTACGAAAAAAGTTTCATCAGAAAACAACCAGTGATGTGAATGTCGCTCCATCCAACCCAGCCCCCACTACTAGTCCCAGCCCCCCCCCAGCTCAGTCAGGTGACGCGGGACGTCCACAGTTTTTTGCAACAAAATGTTCAGGTGAGAAACAGAGCTGCCTCCCTGCTCCTCCTCTCTCCTCCCCAGCGTCACCTCCTTCATCTCTTGGACTGCGCTCCGTCAGGAAACAGGGTTGAACGAAGGCTGGACCTTTTCTTTTTACTGTTGACGTCACTGTTCTTCTCATCTTTGTCCAACCAACCACGCCCCCGCCCTTCGACCACCACCACCAGCACCACCTCACAGCCTCATCCATCCAACCGGACCTCTGTGTGAAGAACGTTCCTGCAGTACGGTGGTGCAGCGGTGCGTTGGAAGGTGAGGAGTTTCAGTGACACCTGTTGCAGATGTTTCAGGTTTGTTCCAACACCAGAAAGACAGGGCCGGTGCGGCAGGACTACACCTGGTATCACGGTACTACACCTGGTATCACAGTACTACACCACTGAGGCTGGTGCAGCAGCAGTGAGAGGCCGAAGCCGCCCCACCGTCACCACCGCGTCACCACCGCGCTGCTCTGTTTGTTCATCCAAACCATAAGATGGTGCTAAGTGTTCACTGGAGAAGGCGTCGACGGGCGGGGGTCGGAGGGTGACTGGTCAGGGAAGGGGTGGTGTTGGCCTGGGGGGAGGCCCTTCCGACTCACCCTCATCCTTCCCCCTGACAGCAAACCACAGCATCGCAGTCCAATCTGCATGAGTACTATGCACTGACTGAAAACCAAGTCCAGGCGTGGGTTTGACCCACGTGGACTGCGGTTCGGACAAACTCTCAGCCTCTGCCTTCTTTTACGATCGATCCTCCACTTTTTCCAGATCCCAGCTTTGAGTGAGCGAAGGAGTTATATCCGAAAAAGAAAAAGGAAAAATAGAAACCAACCAGCATATTCCCACGGTGTAATGAAAAGATGAAATGTACGTAGTGCCTGTGAAACCCTGTATTATACGCTCTTCTCTGAATACTGACTACAGTAACTCTTTGTAAACTGTTGACCTTCTGACCACCAGTAGCCTTTGCTGTCTGTCTGTCTGTCTGTCTGTCTGTCTGTCTGTCAGGCCCCTCTGATTATAGCTGATGTTCAATAACCATAGATATAACTGCATGCTCTGCCATAACCGCCTAGTAACTGTTACCAAGACGACAAACCAGAGAAAAATGACAAAAATCTTATTGTTTGGTCACTGCTACTGTTCTGTTGTGTTCTGTTCTGTTCTGTTCTGTTCTGTTCTGTTCTGTTCTGTTCTGTTCTGTTCCGTTCCGTTCCGTTCCGTTCTCTGTTCACCTCACCCGCATTCTCCTCACACCCACAGGACTCTCTGCAGTGTGTGTGTGTGTGTGTGTTTGTCACTTTATTGTCATTGATCCGATGGTTGTGCCACCATGATGACTGCCTCCAGTGACCCCCCCCCCCCCCCCCCCCCCCCCCCCCCCCCCATTCTCCTCACACCCACAGGACTCTCTGCAGTGTGTGTGTGTGTGTGTGTTTGTCACTTTATTGTCATTGATCCGATGGTTGTGCCACCATGATGACTGCCTCCAGTGCCCCCCCCCCCCCTCCACCACCACCACCTCCCCGTCACACCACCCCCTCCACCCCCGCAGCCTCGGGGACTTTTTTTATCTGACAATCTCCATCTTACTCCTAACATCAGGCCTGTTTGGTCTCCTCGTCTCCCTCCTCCTCCTCCTCCTCCTTCATTGACCAGCAGCCTGAGAATCTCTGCAGGGCTCTGGCTGAACCCCCACCCTCACCTACCCCCCCTGCCCCTTCCACTCCTCTTCCTCTTCCACTTCCTCCTCCCCAACCAGTTTCCTGCAGGAGACTGAATCGATGGCCTCTGCCTTTTTTTTCTGCAACACTCAGCACTATCCAGGACAGAACTCACCCCTCGTCCCCGTCCCCCGTCCCCCGCCCCACTGCTTTATCATCAACGGCACTGCATCCGCCTCCTCCCCCCGACCCCCCGGCAGGACTTCAAACGAGCTGCAGCTTCTCCAGGATGAGAAAGGTCTGGAAAGAGACGGAGGTAGCCGACACCTGGGAGAGGGCCGGCCCGGGTCGATGGGCCGGTCTCGCTCTCCCGGTGTTCGACTGCTGCCTGTCGATGCGGCTCCGCCTTTGAAACCAGTCCGTTCTCTTTTAGAAAAGTTTGTCTGCACAAACTTTTGGTCGAACATCCGCGGGAAGAAGACAGTTAAAGGACAGAGTGGAGGAGGAGGAGGAGGAGGAGGAGGAGGAGAACCACATCCTGTTGTGATGAATCAAAAACCAACGTCCAACAAGGAAAACCAAATATATTAGTACATCGTTTTGCCACTGGGGGCACCGCTATTTGGACAATGTCACCGAAAACCAGGAAAAAGAAATGAGAAACTTTGTAAATGCTTTCATTTTTAACCTGTTGATGTGTTGAATATCTGAGCCAATCACTGACGCCGATAATCAATCACCTTGATGATCACTTCCTGTTGCCTTTTTCCGTCCAGTCCTCTGGAGGCGACGTGGACTGTAGCTGCCCCGTGACAATCTGAGGAAGGAGAGCTTTATCTGAGCCCCGAGCCACGTCACCTGGAGCAGTCTGAGTCACAAACTCCCATCATGCCCTTCTCACTGCCCGCACCGCCCTGACAACCACACGCCACGACATCCACCGTCATCCGTCCATCGCCATCTCACCCTCGACTGACTTAACCCTTGTGCCTCTACAACTCTTTTATGGAACACGGCGGTGTTTTCTGCCACCGTCTGACCGGGTCACGACCTGGTGTTAACTGTGTGTTCAGTGTTAACTAGTTCCCATTAGTTGTGTCTGGTGCCACTGTTGATCCATCTGTTGTAGTGTGTTCTGGAGCTGTGAGTCGTCCTCTCTGACTCACTCCTTCTCCTCCTGCTCCTTCTTCTCCTCCTGGTTTCTTATTGTCCTCACACCTGTTTCTGTTGAACTGTAGACTCATCTCTGGTCCTTCTCAGCGTCATCAGTAACTCCATGTCCACGCAGACTCAGTTTCCTGAAAGCAAAATGTTCATTTCCTATGCAACAACCAGATGAAAATAAAGATGCTAATGCTGCACCTGGGTCAGTCTGACTTCACTGCCTGTCTGTCTGTCTGCCTGGCTGTCTGTCTGGCTGTCTGTCTGCCTGTCTGCCTGTCTGTCTCTCTGTCTGTCTCTCTGTCTGCCTGTCTGTCTGTCTGTCTGTCTTGCTGCTGTTTTATTGGTTCTAAGCTGATTCTTCATTCTTGAGGCCACACGATGGATGAGACAATTAATATCAATCATTGTTGTTGTTGTTGTTATTGTTTGACTCGTTCATTTGAACAGTTTTGTTTGAAGTTCACTTTCATTCTCTGACTTCAGATCAGTCTGACTGAGCTGTGTGTGTGTGTGTGTGTGTGTGTGTGTGTGTGTGTGTGTGTGTTGGACCTGTGGTCTCCACTGTCTCCTGTGATTAGAGCAGAGTAAAGAACAGATCTGAAGCTTTTTGTTCTGAAACCTTTTATACTAATCTATAGGAACAGGTACGCTGCTGCCCCCTGTGGTGAGTGGTGTGTTAAACATTGATGTCTTAAAGACGGACACAGGGGGCAGGATCTCCTCAGTGTTATTGATCGATAATTCCATAATAACCTCTCAGCAGAATGTAAACCAAGTGTTGGGAGAGAGAGGGAGAGAGGGAGAGCTCCAAACTCAATCTGTAGAATCAGGGGAGGAATCAATCAATCACCGGCCCGAGGCCCGCAGTAGGGCTGGGAGCAGAGCAACCCTGGTCCGCTCTGCCAAGAACCCTTCAGGTACCAGTGAGTGGGGGTTGACCATGTCCAGAGACAGAGGGACTGGAGCCAATCACAGCACAAGTCAGGTGAGGGTCCAGTGTCCAGGGTGAGTGGGTCAGTTACAGAAGAACAACTGACCCTGACACTGGTCTCACTGACTCACTACTGACCGAGTTCTGACTAAATTTTGACCTGGTTCTGATCAAGACCCTGTCCAGTCCCGTCCCAGTGCTGACTTGGTTCTTCTGACCTCCAGGGTCTGGACTCGGAGCTGCTGCTCGTCACTGTCCAGAGATTATTTTGGTGTTTCCTCGTCTCAGTCTGATGTTTGTCTCCGTCTCTCTTTCTGTTGTGTCTAGACCCCTCACCCCCCTCAGGTGGTGGGTGGAGGAGGGTGAGACGGCCTCATCCGTCTCCCTCTCAGGTTTCACAGAGGGAGACGACCGCAGAGGAGTGTGAATAATTCAGTCAGGAGTCAGCTTTCCTCACACACACACACACCAGAGACAGACAGACAGACAGACAGACAGACAGACAGACAGGCCAGAGAGGCAGATTCTATTTATTTATGTTTGATTAATGTTTGTGAAGCTCCTGGTTTCATCTCATCACCTGAGCTTCACCACTGACTGAACCTAATGAGCTGCTGAGGATGAACAGGGTTGATGAGGTCCCATGGACCCATGTGACACCCAGGTGACACACACCTGACAGACCCATGTCTGCGGGTGGTGCTGTGCTCCGTGGAGATGTGTTGACGTGAGGAGAGGTGGACGATGAGAGGAGACGTAAACAATGCAGCGTTGACACTTCAGCAGCTGCAGCAGCAGCAGAATCCTGGACGTCCAACCACCACCACCACCACCACCACCACCGCCGCTGCTGCACCCGTCTGCCTGCAGCAGCTGATGGAGCTGTTTCAGTCGGTGCAATCAGCAACTTCTTACATTTCAGTAATGTTAGATCTCAGACAGCGCCCTCCACTGTTGCTCCTTCACTTTGGAAATGTTTGGTTTCACCCACGGGCAGAAAGTTGTTGACGCTGGACTGTTGGGTCTGGAGGTTCTCAGGTTCCAGGTTTCATCCAAATGAGCTTCTCCTGAAGACACAGACAGGACAAATGGAAAGGATTTTCTTTTTCAGTTGGTTTTTTATCAGTGAGGTCAGATCTCGGAACTTTTACTGATTTCTGCTCATTCGCTCATATTGTCCAAATAGTTAACTTTCCGACACTGATACCGACTGGTACGATGTGTCGCCTTTAACCCACACGACTCAGGTGAACTATTCAGAACTGGAGAAGTCAGACGTTATGGCTCCGCTGATATGATTGGACTTTGTGTTTTCAGATTCTCGTGTCTTATCGTAGGGACGACGGACATCGATCTTATCACGATATGATGCCACATCGGACTTCACTAGTTTTCATGTCTGTGAAGATTCTTCTTCATCCAGGTCTGTTGTCCAGAGACTTCAGTCTGATCAGCAGCTGGACCTTCTTCTTGGAGATTTGGTTCCTCGACACCACCTCTGGTTGATGTAAGAGTGAACTTGAGTAGAATAGGATTTCAGCTACTGAGTTTTCTAGATCTTGACTCAACAACTTTTACTGGATTTCTCTCAGGATCTGAGGAAACATCAGGTTCTGGCTGCTCCTCAGAGCTGATCCCCAAGTCTAACACTGGACCCACCAAGGAGGTCTTTGACGAAGTTCAAAAAACAATCTCCAACCCAACAGAGATGACAATGATCACCGTGGGTTACAATCAGAGAAGGTTTGAGTTGGATCTCCACAGCGCCACCTATCTCCTCGTCTTGATCTTCAATGTCTGTAGAGTCTGTGAACAAAGACTTTGACTTTGGACCAGTTCATCCTCGTAGGTCAGAGTAACTTTTGTCCAGACAGCTGGTAGGTGGAGACCTCAGGGTGTAGTAGATGATTTCCATCAGTGTGGGCGGAGTCTAGACCTCCTGTTGGTTTGACAATCTCAACATTTTGATCCTGAATTTGATGAAACTTTTCCCGTTGGTTTAATGAGAGAAAGTTTGTTTGGATCCCGACTCCTCCGCTCTCATCCATTCACACTGAGCCACAGTAACAACAGCCCTGACACCACCTTAACTAAGGGCTGTGAACACGCCCCCACCCCACCCCACCCCACCCCACACCGAGGCCTATGGTTAAAATAAAAGACCAATTAGAGAAGAGGATTAAGGCGCTTCACGTCTCCAAACCAAATTAGCATTAATCAAAGTGTGTGTGATGCAGGGAATAGTAATGAGCTGCACACACAGCGTGGAGTCTTATAATTGTGGCTGATTCAATACCAATCAATACCACACCTGCCACCAGGGTGAGCCAGAGGGAGCAGCTACACCAGGAGTGTGTGTGTGTGTGTGTGTGTGTGTGTCCAAAATCTAAGGATGTCCAACAATAACTTGCTGACATCTGATTGGACGATATTGTCCAAACACTTATTTTTGATGCCAATGTCAAAATGGACAAAACCAGGCACCGTGTTACTGTCACTGTCACTGTCACTGTTACTGTTACTGTTACTGTTATAGGAGGAAAAAAACAATAAGAATCTTAATATTGTTTGTCTAAATACATAAAGACCTATATGTAAATGAAGGGTCATGTGTGTACTGTATATATACTGTGTATATTTCTATGTGTTTAAATGTACACAGTAAGTGTGTATGAGTATATACTTATACAGTCCATACAGGTCCTTTAAATGAAGAATGAATCAGAAGTTTGGTGATGAGGAAGGAATCACCTCCTCTTCTCCCTCCTCCACCTCCTCCCCCACCTCCTTCCCTCTTCTCCCTCCTCCACCTCCTTCCCCTAGTCTCCTCCAAGGTTCTCCAAACACATCCTCAACAGTCTGGTCTTTAAATATGATTTTTATCTCCCTGCTGAGAAGACGTTTACTCTGACAGGTCAATGTCTCTCCTGTGGAGGAAACTTCTCCTCCTCCTCCTCCTCCTCCACCTACTCTTCCACCTCCTCCTGTCTCCTCCCCTCTTATTACCCCCCCACTCTCCCTCACTCCTCCATCCATTTTTCCTCTCTCTACTCGTTTTTCTTTGTTCCTGTTGATAGTTTCAGTGATTTACACTGTCTGCTGGTCTCTCTCTCTGTGTGTGTGTGTGTGTGTGTGTGTGTGTGGTTGTCGTCCCTGGAGACACAGACTTGTTCAGGAACGTCTTCTCCGTCCCATCAACACACCACCATCGTCAGTTCGACTGGTTCAGAATCTTTATGTCCTGTTTATTTATTTATTTTCTGGCTCTTACACTAACTGCCCTGCGGAGGGCGGTAAGCATCAGTTGCCTGACTACTGTGGACGTGAACTCTGGTTTGACCAGTCCAACGTCCTAATGTGTTTCTGGTCTTGTTTCCAAACACAGTTTATTGACATCAACATTTGATGAACAGAGACAATATTTATATTTTAAAATTTTTCTTTTTTGTTATTGAAATAATAATAATGAAGATAAAAATTAAATGTATATTCAAAACCTTTAAAACTACACTGGTGTCTTTGTATCCTGATGGTTGGAGACCTGGTTGCCAGATTTGATGTTTTTTTCAGTTTGGACACCTGTCTGGACTGTTGGTCTTTTCCCTTCTGTTCTGACTCTGACGAAGTAGAATCCTTTTTCAGGTGGGGGCGCTGTCAGGAGCAATCGCATTCATTTGAACCAAGACAAATGAGATGTAAGAGTCAGGCCACAATGGCTAAAATGCTAAATTACTTTAAGCCTTTTCTGTGTCATCTACTGGGGAAATACAGGAACTGCAGGGAAAAGTCTCACGTATAATGATAGTATAAATAAAAGACATGAATGGGATTTTATTTTAGTTCAGATTAAAAAGGCCAAACGGGCCACATCCAGCCCCTGGGCCATAGTTTTTCCATACCTGAATAGGACGGAGACAGAGCGGAGGATCAGGGAGTTTCTGTCCAACAGTCTGAGCTGAAGTCAATCCTTAATTCTACTGAACTCCGTCCACAGTCTTATCAACATTGTTCTTCTCAGACTGGTTCCAACCCTGGTTCCTGCTGTCATTTCATGCTGCCTGTGTTTCAGTACGTGTGTGTGTGTGTGTGTGTGTGTGTGTGTGTGTTGAAATTGTTGTTTCCGATTCAGAGCACGAGGAAATTGTGTCAACTGGGGCTGCAAATTATTACCTGTATTTTTATTATTATTTTAATTGCTTTTCCTACGGGGTCACGGCATCACCACCTCCAGCAGGGGGCCCCGCAGGCGACAGCCAACAAGAGTCAGATATTTTGTCATTGTAGCCGTTACAACAACAGTAATTCAAAGAAATAAGCCTGTGTCTTTAAGGATGAGAAGAAGAATCTGTGTGTGTGTGTGTGTGTGATGCCGACATCATGACCGTGTGTGTCCTGTGAAGTGTGGTTCAGTCTGATAATGAAAACCACATGACCGTTAAGGCCCTGCTGAAACACACTCGTGTGTGTGGAGTGATGGGAGTGAGGACCAATCAGAGGTTCTCCAGGTCTTCACCAGCGCTGGTGTCAGCGTTTAATCTACGCTGAATTATTTATCGGCTGCTTTAACAAACTTCAACCACTTCATGATGTGGTGTCACCACCTTTGTTAATGTTGTTTCAAAGTTGGAGTCTGGAGACGGTTGCTCTGGTTGCCCCAACACAACGGTAACATCTGTGAGAATCGCTCCTGGTTTTTCCTCTGATGACGAAAATCATCACAGTCACATTGACAACAATAACAACAACAGTGAACTTTATTTACAAAAGACCAGACAATATTTACAGTAGTTTTACTAAACAAACAAAATAGAAATATATCAACCAATAATAACAATGTTAATAATGTTAGGTTTGATGATGGTGGATCTGTCCTGCAGTGAAGACAAGGACAAAGGAGATGGAACCCAACATCGCCTCCTGTAGGTTTATCAGGGTCGGCGTGTATGATCCAGGAAATGTCTTGTCAGTGGTGGTCAATCTGGTCTGCCAGTGCTGCCCCCTGTTGGTGACTGGTTTTCTCCTCTGTATCTATAATCCCTGGTTTAAAACCCAAACACTGATGCACAGACAATGCTGATTTTATTTTAAATACATGAACAAACCAGGGACGTCTGTGCAAGGTTCAGCGCCCCTCAGTTTGATGGTCATGAAGAACAAGATGAGTTTTTTTGGACTAATCCTAAAACCCAATGACTCCTAATGAGAGGCCCTGTGAAAGCTGCTTCTGTTTGACTTCACACTCTGATGTTGAACCCCAGGTGTCTCCTAGGAGAAGACATTTCACTGGCTGAAAAATTCATAACTGGATATGTGTTTTTTTATTCTTTACACTCCTCACGCTCCTGAGGATAAGGTTTCAGCCTCACATTTTCTGTTGGTTCAAGGCTCGTTCAGTGTGAATCCTGTGGTCCACACTGTAGTACAACTACACAGGAGTATGTGGTTGTACTACAGGAGGGATCTTTTACCACAGAGGATGAACACAGTCAAACTTGTCAACTTTCTCTGTTGTTAGCTGGGTTTGTGTAAAGATTAAATATGCTTTAAGTGGATTTTTTATAGGTCCCAGTTCAGCAGTTAAGCCCAGCTTATATGCTGTATTTTCAGTTGTGCTGCTCTTGGTGACTGGGTCAGATCTCAGGCTCAGTCCTGTGTCTCACGTCTTGTAGAACACACTGATTATCACCTCATCATTATTCAAACATGTTTGAAATCCTGCTGATTGACCCAGGACTCTGACCTCAACCTCCACACTGACCATGAGAGAACAGAGATACGGAGGAGAAAACCAATCACCAACAGGGGGCAGCACTGACAGACCAGACTGACAAGACATTTCCTGGTCCATACACATCGTTGTCATCGTCATCTTGTCTTTTCCCTCTGATTCTCTCCTGGTCTTTGTTTACATCACATCCCAGTCCATTTGTCAGACTCTTTAATCCAAATCAGTTCCAGCTCCAGGAGTCAGACGTGTCCTGTACGGTGGTGCAGTGTGATCGGTCCAACCACAGCTGACCATCAGATGGTGCAGTGTGAGCAGCAGATGGAGGCTGTGTTTTGAAATATTTGCAGTGAATGACCGACTGGTACCAATTTATTAATCTTGCAAAGAGTTTTTTTTTTTATGTTGTGACATCGGAGGTAGGTCGCCGCTAACACACACGCTGCCTATATTTATATCACTTATGGGTCTGAAACCTGAAAGATCATTTACTGCCACCTACTGGGCAGTAATCCATAAGGAAAGCTAGATTAACTCAGAGAGCAGGAAAAGCACGAGCATCGGTGTCCGGTAGAATATGGTTCAGACTCAAGTGAGTCAGTCTCACAGAGACAGGTGGGGTTTCCTGTAGGTCTGATTGGTGATGGAGAGGCGGGTCAGACGAGCACCGTAGTAATCCACGATGTAGTCGGAACCGTCTGCAGGTCCCACGATCTACAGGGAGGTGGAGCACAGTCTCAGTCAACCTGACACTAAGGTACCTAGACAGGATTACTATTATTTTATCACTCATTTGAACCCATCTGTCTATCTGACCTCCCCCGCCCCCATCTGTGTGAAATAATTCCTTAAAACCTCGTGTCTAGAAAGGATGACAGAATAATGATCCAGTTTGAAGTGATTATTCAGGATCACCTGCATAGCAATGAGGATGAAGTCAATCAAAGTTCCAATTCCACAGAATCCAACTGTACAGAACTTCAGCAATCCTGAAGATGAGAAGAACAAAAGTTACAAACAAAATCTATGTGATGTGTTGAGCCGTGTGTTTTAAAGGTCTTAAAAATCTCCAGAAGACTCCTTCCCTTCCTCCCTCCCTCCCTCCAATGTTTCTCTCGTTAATGTTTGGCTCCACCTACAGGAAAATCTTAAAACAAAATCAATGATTGAATTTTTTAATTTATCATGTCTGCAGCTCCAATCTCTTGTCACACAGATGTTGGCAATGTGACGAGTGTGTGTTCGTGTGTGTGTCTGTGTTGTGTTTTAATAAACCAAATTTGGCTGCGTTGGGCTTCGTTTTGGCTGCGTCCAGGACGACCTGTGCCAAATCCAGCCAGGTGTTTTTGTCAGTGCAGCTGTCCTCCATCCAAACTGCCTGGAGTGACACGCACACACAGACAGACACACACACACACACACACTGCCAGGCTTTTCAGCCTTTGTGGAGCTGCAGGTGCCTCATTAAACGAGGCTGCTGATGATAACTCGTCCTTGTTGAGGAAATGATAACTGTTATTCTCTGCCATGTTGGTTCCATTGAGTGTAGATCAGCAACAAACAATGACTAATTAAATTTGTCTGATGTGTGGGAGCTGCGTCATATATAGGTTAGTGTTGTTTTGTATAAAGAAATTCACAGATCTATATAGTGTACATCTATAATTACCCAGTGCAGGATACCCCAAGTAGAACCGGTCGGCACCGAGCCAGCCCAAGAACAGAGACAGTGCCACAGCAACTCTGTAGGAATAACCACTCCTGGGGAGGGGGACATTCTGTCGTTAGATATTTTTCAAAGTAAAATTTTGTATGAAAATATTTGGACACTTCTTCTCCGTTGGTTTTGTCTCTTTTTTCCCCACAGTGAATATCCTTGTCTTTCCTAAAGAGGATCTCACCATCTTAACTCCACCTGCCACCTCCACCTTTACTGACTCTCTCCTACCACAGATCCCTGACTGTTTCTCATGCTGTTCCATCCTGTCTTCACTCTATTCTTCATATTCTCAATACTGATACGTCTACAGTTGGGCTGCTCCGTATCCAGTGTGTTGGTGTGTGATATTGCAGGCATGGACAGACTCACACATTCCGGCAGGAGATGGTTTTATTGAAGCCGACTTCTTTCCCACTGAACCGAAATTCTGTCCCGTTTGACAGTCGACAGCTGATGTTTGGAGCCGGGAGGCATTCCACTGAGAGACACACAAACACGTCAAGTTTGTCTGAACATATTCAACATGTGACTGACTTTACTACATTAGCAGGTGTTTTTGTTAGTACAATGTAAATGGTTCTTAACACAACAGGTGCAACGTAGCAGAATCAGGTGGTGCATTCAGGTGCATTCAGACTTTTCATTTGAAAATACATGAGCCCACTGACCCCATGCTGTTCTGTCCCTGCAGTTCTCCGGCTCCTGAGTGGCTTCGTCGATCTTCGGCTCATTGCACAGATACATGAGTGCAGTCAAGGTGTTCTGACAACAGGATCAACTCAGGGACTCATGGTTGTGGAGTAAAGTGGCAGAAGAAAGCCAGCAGAAATTGACAACTTTAAATGGTAGAGATATTTTTTACATGAATTGATGTGAATTATTTACAACTTGAACTAAGCTCATTAGTAGAATTTGGATGGAGTTCGGACTTGAATCACAAAAGAATAAAATAAAAATGTTTACAACAGCTACAGGTTTTAGCAATAATATTTAAAGAATTATTAGAAGTCCTATGTTTGTATATTGTCATTGACATGTATTTAGCAGACACCTTTATCCAAAGTTACTTACAGAGAAATTTTTAACATTCCAAAAGGAACCATGCGCTTAATAATATAATAATAAAGAAGTAAATTTACTTTAATTTCTTAGAATAGGGTTTTAACCTCTTTAGTTTGAATTTGGCTTGAATTCTATTGTTCCTTTGTTCATATAAAAAATCACTGTCAACATCTATCGAATGGTTAATGAAAGAATTCTGCAAATATTTTTTAAAATGCTGGAATTTATTTGTCAAAATAGTTCGATGTCAGTTTTTTTAAGATAAGAATACAATTCCAATGTTGGACTCGGATTTGTGGCTGAAATCTACACTGTGAAAAACACAAAGAAACAAGACAACGCTAACCTATGCACATTAAAGATAGATGTTATAGGATAATATTCAGACACGCCACAGTTACAGCCTATGATTAATAATAATTTCTTGTTATTTCTAAACATCGAGTCCAGTCCTGCTAGGCTAATACGGTTAGCATCTACGCGAACCTCTGTCTTTCTACGCGGTCAATAAACAGGAGGTAAAGGATACTGTCCGAGTCTCAAGTCTTCACAATTGAACGAGTCTTCACTCAAAACCTCCTTTAATTGCGAACAAACGCCAGAAAACAATAGAATCCACATCCCAAAACGTAAACACAACAGCCGCATCCGAGAGGACGCCATGGTGACTGAGACTGGGTCACGTGGTATTACGACGCATTCAGGAGCATCACGAGAGTAAGGCGTGAGTTAAAGTCAACCGCGATTTAATCGCATTGTTAAATGTTTTCAACATTGAATATAAAATTAAGAAAAAATTAAAATATGTTACTGTTTTTATATGTTAAATTTACATCCATGCAGTGCCTATTTAGCCAGGTTTATTTTATTTATTTTAAATTAAACAATAAAGTGCAATAAATGTAAAAGTAATTTTGTAGCGTTGCGTCAAAAAATAAAAAAGTACACAGCATTGAAACAAGTCCAAAGAAAGTTGTAAAACAAACAGAACTCGGCCTTTGTTGAACATTAACTGATTTTAGTTATTTAGTCCGACAGTCCATGAAGGCAGCATTAAAGCGACACTGCAGCTGAAGCGGCTCCAGCTGTTGTAAGTTTCAAACAACGGTTAACATTGAAACTGTTCGAAGTTTTCAGTTTCTGTGGTTGGTGCGGACTGTGGGTTGTCATTATGTCACTTTTTAGTTTGGTTGTTGTTTAGTTTAGGTTTTTCACTGCGGCGCCGTGTAAGAAATGCAGCTATATTAGCATGCTAGCGCCTAGCGCGTTGTTTGGATTGTTGTGTGACTCATTAAAGTTGTGGACAAAAGTTGGACAAAGTATATTCTTGAGGAAAACGACAAAGAGCAGGGAGTTCTACAGTGGCGTATAATGTGTCATGTTAGAACTCTGTCTGCTGGTCCTTATCTTCAGTCTTCGGACTTCCATGCACCTGTTGCGAGTCGAACTCGCGTTCGTGTTAAATATGTAACAAAAGTGACGTTTTTAATGTATATGAACAGACAAACGTTTTACACGTGCCGTAGGGATGTTCTATATGACATGTAATCACAGTTTCGCCTGGTCATTTTTTTTCCGTGTTAACTTTTGAGTTTCACTTCCTGTTTGTCAGGTGAGCTCACAGGTGAGTTTCCTGTTTGGACAGTTTCACCTGCTCACTGTTGTTGGGAACAGGGTGGTGGTCGCTGTGTTTGTTTTTCACACAGGGAGCCGATAAAACGGCTGGAATTTGAAGTGACCACATTGTTACCTGAGATTTAAAGAAAATAAAACCATGTGACATCCCGCAGTTTTTGATCCTCAGCTGAAAACCTGCAGAATGATAATAGTTGACTTAGTAGTTTTGACTTGTCCTGGTTCATAAGTTATTTTTAGATGTTAATCAGTTCTACTTAATAACATCCCTAAAATATTTGTGTGGGCTCTTTTTTATTTTTTCCTTTCTTCCTGCTTGTTCTTGACATTCTTTTCACTTTTTAAATCACCACTTTTTTGGTTCTATTTCAGAAGTGTCAAACTTAAATTTACAGCAGGCCAAAATTAAAATCTGGCAAGATGTTGTGGGCCAAATTTGTTATTTATTGAAAAATAAATGGTAAATCTCTTAAGTTTTGTTAAGTTACTCCTAAGTCTTAAGTAATTTATTTTATTCCAAATGTAAACATTTAACATGGAACATCCAGAGAGTATTGATATAATAAGGACAAGATGAATTATATTCATAATGAAACTCACGCCAGAAGTATTGGTTTTTTAATGATGCCACTTTATCTGTAGCTGTTCCTGTTATTTTTTTAATGTAAATAAAAAAATCTGAATTCATGTGCAATAACAAAGACTGCTAGTGTATAAACCCATGCACATCTGATAGATCTTATGACACTGGGGACCAATTTCTGTGCCTGAGTTTGACTCGTGTTTCTCCTTCTTCTATGTTTGTCCCTAAATGTACCTGGTTTAAAACTAATTTTGAATTTAATTCTGTTTTTCTCTTCTGGTCTCAATTTAGAAGGCCAAGGTCAACAATGTTTGAAAATGTCCCGACAGGTAAACACATCCAAAGCAAAAATGTGCAAATCTGCCTGTTGATGATGCCTCTGTGCAAGTAAACACTGTGGTATTTTATAAACTAAAATGAAACTTGTATGTTCAGTGTCTTCCGTGGAGCGTCAGCAGGTCCTGGCAGCTCTGGACCGTCTCCAGTCCAAACTGGTCCAGAGAGAAGAGTGGACCCACAGCGACTCTCTGGGGAACCTGAGGGAGACTCTGCAGAGTCCACTATTCAGCCACATCCTGACACTGCAGCATTCCATCAAACAGCTCCGA
The DNA here is from genome assembly GCA_016785265.1 of Paraplagusia blochii. Taxonomy (NCBI): domain Eukaryota; kingdom Metazoa; phylum Chordata; class Actinopteri; order Pleuronectiformes; family Cynoglossidae; genus Paraplagusia; species Paraplagusia blochii. The sequence goes on along the minus strand of JAFBJS010003605.1, from coordinate 67,865 downwards.
AACCAGGTGAGGAGCTGCCGTAAATCTGCCGCCCTCATCCTCGGAGCTCAGAGAGCAGATCAGAACAGAACCAGCAGAGTTTACAGTCCATGCGCTGACACAGACCATAAAGCAATTCATAAAACCTTCTCCCTTTGCCGTGAATCAAAGACAGTCTGTCCTGACTCATCTACCTTCTGCTGCACTTTTCTCAAAACCCTTGTCTGTGAGCTGCACTTCATAAAATCATAGTTTTACTCACAGGTTCTGATTATTCTGCTTGGGATAACGAAGGTCTCAATTCCACGGCTTCTGTGACTTTTGAGGTTTTAACAGGAGGAGGAGATTTTATAGGCAATGTTGTATGATTGCATTATTTTATTTTCCTGGTATTTTCCTGTACTGGTGTCATCTACACTTCAATAATCTCCAAAATAGACCTTTAAAAACTTTGATCCAGTTCATCATAAAATCATTTGGGTTGTTTTATCGCCACGGAAAATGTCAGAGAACAAAGCAGTGATTTGATGATTTTTTTTTTCTTAACATCAGTGACTTTTTTAAAAGTAGTTTAGCCATTTTCATTATGTATGCCCACTTAATGGTGTATTATAAAAAATGAATTGTGGTAATTACAGCAACAACTCTTGTTTATGCGCTGAACGGTTGACACGCCTTGGAAGTCATCCAGCTTCACTCCGGCAGGTTTGGGCTTAAGGACAAATACCTCTACATTAACTTAATGCCAAATTTGAAGAGCTGCAAAGTCCAGGCTTGTGTGAAGGCATCGATCTGCTGATTTCTTTATCCGTTTACAAAGACGGAGACTCTTCCTGCTGAATCAGCAACTCCTTGAAAAGTAAAATCTGACGGAGGGTTAAAGAAGTCTGCGTCTGACACAGCATCAAAGTAACCCCAATACTTGGAGTCAGTTTGTTTTTGCAGGTTTTCATCCAGCAGTTTCTGCTCCTGACTCCATCAGCACCACACGCTGATGTCTGGTTCCCACCAGTCTCCACTGTACAGTACAATAAGGCAGCGACCCACACTGTCCCCTGTCAGAGGGTCTGAGCTGGGACGCTGCCCCCACCCTGCGTGGCCCATTTGTATGCAGCTCCAGCCCGTACTGATGCTCAGCCTTTACAATAAACAATCTGCAGCCCAAATTAACATAATGGCAATAACTGACACTGGGCTTCATATTCTAAGTGCTGCGAAGGTCAGAGCTGAGTCTATGAATGTGTCGCTGGAAGCTGGTTGAGGATGTATGAAGTGGAGGGACTTCACCCTCTCTCTCTCTCTCTCTCTCTCTCTTTCTTTATTTATTTTCCCTCCCTCCCCCTTTCAGCCTTTCCCTCCCCCGGCTCTCTGTAGATCTATCAAGCTTTAATATCTAGTGTCTTGGTTTGAGTAACGGCCTTGTCGAGGCAGTATTGATGAAATGGCTCAGGATCCTGCTCCGTCAGCCTGGCCTAAATAAGCTGCAGACTGATAAGTTTCCACAATGTGAGTGTAAAGGTCATTAATACATTACCTGTTCAGAGAAAGAGTGAGAGCCTGCAGAGGAATCTATTGATTCCCCCGCCCCCTCCACCCCCACCTCTCTATTTTCCTCCCTTCGTACCCCCTTGGCCTCTGCTCTTCATTTTTCCCTTCCACGTCTTCCTTTCTTTCCGTTTCTTCCTTGTCTGAACTTACATGGTACATGAGGACTTCCTGCTGTCTGAGCTGGACAACACCTTAGAAATGTGTGCCGGGAAAAGCCAAAATAAAGTTTGTCCAGCTTAGCAAAATGATTCATTATGAACCTAAATTTAGCTGTGAAGCCTGGTGTTCTTTGTTGCTCTGTTTTGACTTGCTCTTCTAAACATGGTTGCTGTAAAACTTTAAGGAATATGAGGAGAAGCAGCCAAGAAAAAGGGCAGCGATAGTGTTGTCTCTGTGCAGCTGTAGAATAACAATAACAGAGGGACCTGGTGGGTTTACTCTCAGCTGATGGTGTGTGATGGACATTTCAGTCAGTCCTCTGTCAGTCTGTCTGTCTTCAGACCAACACCACCTGTGTCTCCTCTCCTTCAGTTGAACAACATGCCTCCTGACGCCAGCAGTGACTTCAACTTCTCCAAGAAAGGTCAGCTGATCATAAGTTCTGTTAACGCCACCAGCAGCTCTGCCCCGCCCACCGTGTCTGCATCCACCATTCTGAGCAACGGTTCCTCTCCACCTATCCATCAGACTCCACCTTCGTCTGACCTCCTCCAGAAGTGGATCCATGTTGCTGCGAAGGTGGGTGGAGCCATAACCCATATAGACACATACTCTGAAAGATGTCAAATATGTACTGCAGAATAAATTTTGTGTTTGGGGGTCGGGACAGGGTCGCCACACGGAGGTGGTCAGTCTGACCCGTCCTCTCTCTGGAGGTCTGGGCTTCAGCGTGGTGGGTCTGAATCCTTCAGGGAGCAGCAGTCAGGGAGTCTTCGTCAAACACGTCCAGCCTGGAGGCATCGCTCACAGGTTTGAGTCTTAAATCTTTGTCTCTGGCGGTGAACGTGAGCAGAGCTTCATCAACCTCACTTTGTAGCATTAGCAGATTAGCCCTGCAGTCTGTCAATCACTCACAAATTCTCCACCATCTCTACACTCACCCCACATTCACCCCTTACTCCCCTAGTCCTCCTTCCTCTTATTTGTCAGCCACCAAATCTGCATCTTGGAATACACTCTGGAAGATCTGGTCAAATTTGATTTTCTGTTGTAGGAAATCTCAACCTATAACCCAGCAGTATACCACACCTATGTAGACATAGCACCTAAAACCAGCGACAATGAAGAGAGTGTATTTTGGATAAATGATAATTTATCGTTATTGAAAAAATAATCTGTCGATGCAGGTTCTCAGTCATCCAGGTCATGGTCAAGGTAAAAGAGTTCAGTTCGGCAACTGGACATTCAGTTTTTTTGGAAAACATTTCTTCTCTCATCCAAGAGGCTTCTTCAGTTCTAACTGTTAGTGGGGAGTAAGAGAAGTTCTATCCTGTGAGTGAGGAGGAAGGGGTGTTTCAAGTCCCTCCTGTGGGGTGGACCTGGGGATACCTGTGAAGTGTGGTACCAGTCGTAGGGTGGGTATTGATGGGTCGTTACCGTCATTGTCTGAGTGGTTTTGGTCTCACGGCTCGTTAAAAAGAATAATGCAAACCCTATTTTAAAATAAAGTCACACCAAACATTTAAACAGTAGTGTGTATATCCTCTTGTGTGTGTGTGTGTGTGTATACACATGTGAATGTAAAGCTGTGTCCACAGGGATGGTCGTCTCCAGGAGCGGGACCAGATCTTGGTGATCAACGGCAGTCCTCTGGACGCAGGGATCAGTCACCAACAGGCCTTGAACCTCCTGCAGCAGCCTGGGGAGACGGTGGAGCTGGTGGTGGCCAGAGACCGACAGACGACCACATCGGCCTTTGTCACACCTTTCAACGCGGTAAGAATTCTGACGTTACTCTGTTGAGGAAAATGAACTCCTTGTCCTTGTGACACATCACACAGGGCACAAAACAAACCCTCTCCTAATCAACCCATGACTAAAGCAAAGAGTTAGCATCTTTGAGGGCCTGGGGAGCAGTGGGTGGTGACGGTGCCACATTCAGCGCTCCTTAGTGATAACTTAAAACCCTGCGGTCCCAAGTTCCCTTCCTTAACCACTGAGCCACCGCTGCCAACCCTATTGTTGGGTTTGACTGTGTAGAAGTCAGTGGAGAAAATTCCTTCTCCACAGGTTTGTGATCTGTTCTGTTGTTGCAGTGGAGACAGTTTGCTTACTCAGCTGTGCCAGCAGCAGCTTTCTTTATCTGAAAAAAAAAATCTCCAGATGGGAAACCCACGACTGGTGCTAAAGTTTTAGTGTTGGTTGTTTCAGAGAAACAACAAAATAAATGTGAAGTCATGAAATAAAATAGTTTCCTCTAGTTTCACCTGCAGAGTTGGGGCAGTGATGCAATTTAGACGCATCGGGGTCACAGGCACCAGAGGAAAGTGAAAAGTAAAAAGAATGAAAACCGGTTCATACAAGTTTGTTCCTGAATCAAAAATGGCTGTTGAACAAAAGTGGTAACTGATTTATACCTGTTTTATTTGTTCTTTAAAAATCCTTTGTAGCCTACATTTACATTCATTTGTCTCCTAAACAAATCTATGGCAAACAGGGCTTTGAACCAGAATATTTTGCCAAACGGTTACGGAACAGAATTCGTTTTTTAATGTTTGTGGTTTTAGTTTTTCTGGTTTCTCCTCTCTCTTTAGTCCACGCTCCTCCTCATATTAATTCCTAACTGGTTAACCCTAACTGCCCTTTAAGGGCAGTTGGTGGCCTAATGGTTATGGAAGCAGAGCTGGTTCCACATTGGCCCCCGGTTCGAATTCCCTTACCGCCAAGTTACCACTGAGGTCCACTGATCATGGCACCGTCCCCACTGTTCACTTTGGTGATGGGTTAGAGACAGAGGTGACATTTGGTCGTGTGCAGTGGAGTGGACCACAATGTCACAATGACAAGGACTTCGCTTTCCTTTAATATAAGGATGGTCCTGATACTGGACTGGAAATGTCTCCCACGTCTCAGGGCTGCAGCAGCTCCACCTCAACCTCCTGTCTCTCCCTGCTGCAGCTGAAAAACACTAGCTTGTGCTCCTAAGTGAGCCAGCTACTGTATGGATAGAAAGTTATGGAACTTGATCCCATTATAGAGCCCATGATATCTTCACCAACTGACTGGACGTCCTCTAATCCCAGGGTCAACTGTGTGGTTGGTGTCAATAGTCTGAGATCATCAGTGACTGTGATGGAGGAGTGGACTGGGAAGAACTCTGGTTGTTTGAGAAGACCCCCCCCCCACACACACACACACACACACACACACACACACACACACACACACACACACACCATCATCTTCATCACCATGGACCAGCTGTGTCTTCAGTCAAGACCAACCGAGTTAAGAGAGCTTCAGTCATGACCAGAGGTCACTTTCAGGCCACTCCCCCTGTACCAGGTGGAGGGCCTGGTGTTTATGACCAGCTGTGATTCTGACATTGACCAGGGGGATTTTTATGACCTGAGAGTCTATAGGAAATCAAGTTAGTGCTCCACCCGCAGCATCACACCTGACAATATGTATTTAAGTCAGAGAGAATTTGCGATCGATGAATGTGGACAGGATGGATACGTTGAAGCACCACCGTGTGGAGGAGACAGAAATAAGATGTAGGGACGGTGATGTCGCAGAGACGCTCCAGTGTCAATAACTAATCTTAACTCTGTAGTTATTAATTCCCAGCCTTTAGTTCTCCACCTCCTGCTCCACCCCCTCCTCCTTCTCCTACTTTGTTAAAACCTGCTAATGTGTCTTACTGTAAACTCAACTTAGCAGTCATTTCAAACACTGTAAAAATATGTGAAAATGCAGTTGATGAAAACATGTGGAACATGAAAAGTAGCAGCAGCAGCAAGTTCCCTAAACTTTCTTCTGTGATGATTTAGAAGAGTTAGAAGTTCACACATCAGCCCATAGTTTGGTCTGGATTAGACTTGACTCATGGACAACACTGCACCATGTAGAGAAGGAGGTGTCAATCAGCACATGGTCAACATGAGGTCTAATGAAAAAACACTTTCCTTTTTTAGTTGAGGAAGAACATCATCATCATCGTCATCATCACGTCACAGCTTCTTCTGCCTGAAACTCTTTAGTTTTCTTTAAAGACCAAGTGAAAAGATGAAGAGGAAATCATTCATGAAGAAAAGTGAGACCAACAGTAGACTGTCCAGACTGTTAATGAGTGCAGATGATTACAGGTTAGCTGCAGCCATAATGATTCTGCCCTGCTCTATTGTCCGGGTCATTATCACACAGAATTACGCTGTCCCTCTTATTTGTTGCCCCCCGCCCCCTCTCCTCACCCCAGCTTCTTGGACTGAGGCCACGTCCTGCATTCCACCGGCTTTTGTTTTATTCATGCTCTGTTTCCATTGAGGCCACGTTTAATGGAGGTGAGGGCATGAAAAACGCAACTGTGGATGGGATTTTATTGCCTTTCGCTTTGCCCCGCAAACAAAGCCAAGAGTCCCGTGCCTGGGCAGATCCAGGCCACACTGACCCCACGTGTTGTTCTGGCATTAGAGATCTTGGCTCCTGTTGGTGGCGCTGACAGAAACCTCGTCAGTGGGAAGTGACTCGTAAAGACAGGTGTAAATCACTCAAGTCAAACATGATATCACGGCATTTATCTCTGAGGAAATATTATTTCACCATCGACTTGGATTTATGGCTCCCCTTAAAACGATGAAAGTAGAGAAAGTAGACAATTAATGGAAGCCTGGAGATCTTTGAAGCTGCATCCACTGGAAACCAACCAAACAAATCAACCTCTCTGTTCAGTTCAGCTGATGATACTTTGGTCAGGGCTGAGGCACCAATGGGTGATTGAGCTGATTTGGTAGCTGAGCGGGTTGGGTGCTGGGACTGTCTGAATGCAGAAGTCAGAGGAGAATGATGTTCTTTGTCCAGGTTCTGGTCCAGTTTCTGAAGTGAGGAACATTTCTAGTTGGTTGGAAGTTTGTGAACTTCTCTTTTCTCCTCTCTCTGTGTTGCACCAGAGCCCATAGAGAAAGTTGTCTCCTCAGCTGGCACTGTTGCAGCTACTGCATCAAGATCAGCTTTAACTTTAATGGCCAATTGGTTTCTTGTTGCTCAACAAAGCTGCATTCATAAAAAAAGACATTTCTTACATATAGGATGCAAATATTCTCATTAATAATGAACCACGCTCTTAAAGCCTAAACAACATTAACATAAAGCAGATAAATTCAGCCATACTGGCCATATGAACCTCTCTTTACAATGTGACTGTAATTTGGGTGGAGACGTAGAAGGAGGTAGAAGTTAAGAAAGTTTAAAGAGCACGCTGTGGGTGGATGGACTAGTCAGAGTAATGGTCAGGGTAATTCAGCTTCTCATTTCACATTTTCATTTTATTTTAAATGTGTGTTTAAAAACTGTAAGGAGTAAAAACACAGCAGGGAAAAAATTGCGACTTGAAATTCCAAAAGACTCTGTTGTATTATCTCAGCACAATTGACTTTTGGGATGAAAGTGTTTTTAAATCCTCCAACTTTCTTCACTTCTCCACTTCTGCTCTTGAACTAATATCATGTCACAGACACGAGGCTCAAAGCTAACGACCACATTCCGAGGTTAACCGTCATCCTGATCCTTCAGGGGTCAAAGTAATACAGCAGCAGCAGCAGCATCAGCATCAGCAGCGGGGGATGAATCACACTCTGTCCATAATAAGTTTATGTTGCTGAAAACGGTGCAGGGAGCAGATCAAACACACTGGGCTGGAACTTATTACACTTCACTGTTCATCTTTAATGTAGCCTTGATTTAACTCTCTTCATATTCCTACTACCTTGACACAAGTGTGTGTGTGTGTGTGTGTGTGTGTGTGTGTGAGAGACGATTAGCTGTGAAATAAATTCAACATGTCAGCCTTAACAAAACGCCAACAGTTGCAGAAAAGAGTGAACTTCTGCTGGAGGATTAGAACGCTGAACAAATTCTCTGTGAGCTGACTTTATCTGGAAAAGGTTTTACTACAGTGTACAGTACTGAGTGGAGGATAGGGTGGAGGAGGAGGTGGAGGCGAGGTCATTTCATTAGACAGAAGAAGGCCTCCTCTATCAGATCACAGCTGTAATAAGAGAGCAGAGCCACTTCTGATTACAGCCACTTCATAAAGACGGTGTGTGTGTGTGTGCGTGCGTGTGTGTGTGTGTGTGTGTGTGTGTGTGTGTGTGTGTGTGTGTGTGTGTGTGTGTGTGCAGGTATCTGCTGCAGTCTCCCATTGATCAGCAGCTGGTATCAGAGAGGAGGAAATGCTCTGAGCTGGTAATTACCTGCTGAGCTTCCCTTTAATGCCCTCTCACCTCAGGACAGATAGGCGGGCGGCAGCTGTGACTGTTACTGCTGTGACTGCAGTGTAAATGTTAAATCATTACTTCATCAGACACCATCAGCTGCTGCTTCCTGATGTGGTCTGACGTGAGCCTCAAACAGTGGCCCCGCTAAACTACATGTGTTATGAAAATATGATGAAACTGTTGACGATCACCTGTCACTGTTGCCCTGTTGTCATTTCAATGTTTAGCTCCATGTTTCTGTCATCATCTCATCCCAAATGTATATTTGAACAAAAAAGACACAAATATCCTAGCAATTGAAAAGTAAATTGTTTTCTATGTTTAATGTTTCTCGAGTCCTTGAATCCTTGAATATGGGTTAGACAACAAACACTGAGCAATTTTGCCCCAGTCCTGGTGTGATTGTTGATCAGAGTTCCAATAAGCGATTATCTCCTCACAATTGATGGTGTGACGATCAAACATGTTTGAAATCCTGCAGATTTTTACCTGAATCCCAACACTGTACATGGGCGAACATACAGTAGATACAGAGGTGAAAGCCAGTCAACAACAGGGGGCAGCATCTGCCAATTTGCATGTCATCGTCGTCACCTTTTCTTTTCCTCGTGTGATCTCAGAATGGAACTATTGTCAACGAAATTAGTTTTTGTTTGAGGATTGTTCTCTTTGAGTCTCAGAGAAAAAACACGATCATACGATGTGATCAGTCATCGGACCGCTGTATGACCGGCGTCAGTAAGTCAGGAGCAGACTTTTTTTCTAAAAAGCTAAAACTAATTGTCTGTTTTTTTTGGTGCATATTAAAATAATCAACCAGAGCCTGGAGACACAATACATCATATACACAGTATGACGTTGTATTGAAATCTAATTTCCTCATTGTTTTGATTTTACTGCTGTTTCACCTGAACATCAGGGATCTACAGTTGGAATGACTGAAGAAGAAAATCCCTGGACTGGGAGTTGTTGTTAAAATCTGATGAAGGAGAGTCAGGATAAATACTTCAGTATATTGATATTTCCCTACTAAAAAACTGAAATCTACTGCATATGTTTTTTTTTTGGTCCCTCCCATGTTATTTCTTCAAATACTTTCAGTCCAGCCTAAAGTCCAGTGTCTTCTCTGTCCTCTGCTGCAGGATCAGTGGGGTCACGTGGAAGAGATCGAACTGACGAACGACGGCTCTGGACTGGGCTTCGGCATCGTTGGAGGGAAGACGACGGGAGTGGTGGTCCGGACACTCATCGCCGGCAGCGTGGCTGACAAGGTGGAACGCAACCCACTCACATTGTTTTCCTAAGTGTCCATGCGAGTGTGGACAATATGGGTGGTGTATGTGGAGTTTCCGGCAGCGGATGTTTTGATCTGGGCCTCTCCACCGGGGCCGTACGTCAGGGCTGACAGCAGCAGGAAAACTCAAAGAGGAATTATCACTCTGCAACAAGATTAATTGGATCAATTAGAATAATTGGACAAGATAAATTTCTCTGCAGCAGCTAAATGGCTCTGACACAGAGGTTTTTAACCACTTTCCTCTCACTTTGACCTCATAAAAGACTGGAAGCAGGAGACTTTAAAGCCTTAGATAAACACATTTGGCCCAAACTGAGGCTGGACTGAAGCTGCTGCTCTGCCATGGGATCCATAGAGTTGTAGCCTTGTAGTTTAGAAAACAGTCTAAAAACAGTTCACATTCACATCTAAACAAGGCCATGAAGAAGTTCTTTCTCTCACAACCATACAGGATGTTTTTGATCCACACTCTCTTTCTGCCTGAATCAATCCCAGGGTAGTTTGGAGTGAAAATCGATTGTTGTAACCAACATTGGTGTTCAAAAAATCTTCAGTTGTGAACTGGGCTTTAGCTGAAGGTGTTGGACCAAACGTGGCCGCATCCATTAATGTCACCGCTTGTGCTCACAGGACGGACGCCTTCGTACGGGCGACCACATCCTTCGTATTGGGACGACGCCCACCACCGGCCTCACCAGTGACCAAGTGGTTAAAGTCCTGCAGGGATGTGGTAGTCATGTGACCATGTTGATTGCCAGAGATCCTCAGGGTCAGAAGTTGTCAGCTTCACTCCCGCCTCCACCTCCAGACTCTGCTCCTGTCTCCTCCTTACCCCCCCGGCTTCCTGATCTGCCCCCGCAGCGCCCCGTCAATGCAGTCCAACGTCGGATCAGCAAGACGGTAAGAAGCAGTGGAAGAAAATGAACTTGTTTTCATTTTTATTTGATTTGCTGATGTTTTTTCTTCTTTTTTAGCCCAACCTTGAAGGATATGAGATCCATGAAGTTCCACTAACGAAGAAAGACGGCCAGAGTCTCGGCATCTCCATCATTGGTTACAATCCGTTGACCAGCCAAGGTGGGAGGGGCCACGGGCGTATTATTGTTGCATCAGCCTCATTATCTCAGGCTGATGGTGTTTCTGTTGTCTCTCTCAAAGATCTTCAGTGTGAACACAACTGTTTTCACCATCACATTCATTCAAAGTCTGAACGTTGATCCAATCGTCTGAGTAGAACCGCAGATCTTTAACGTCCTACTGGAGATATTTTTAGGGATTGTTAAAACTACAGGTCTGCAAAAAATCAATTCACATTTGGATGTAGATTTTAGCTTTAAAGATTTCAAATCAATTCATTAAAATATATATATATATTCATATGTTGATCTTCTACCTCAACCATTTGTCTCTGTTTATGGAGTAGAGCACTTTACTGTGAAGGTCCAATATTTTACCAAAATAATTTACTTGGTTTATAATGTGTTTACATGATATATTTCTAAATTAGCCTGTAAAGTCGAACATGAAACTGGTGATTTTATTCCACAGAGAAGGTCCTGGAAAATTTTTGGAAGTGAACAAACTGATGTTGCAGAATTTTTGGTTTTAGTCCATGTCCCTCGTCTCTGACTCTTTTTAGATGCAGTTGGTGTTTTTGTCAAACACGTCGTCCCAGGCAGCGCTGCAGACCAGAGTGGAAACATTCGTGTGTACGATCGACTCATAGCCGTACGTCCTTCAACCTCTGTGTCCAAACCTACAACCATATTGTATAGGTTCTTAAAATACATTTCTACCTTGTTGTTTTTGTCTGCCTCTCCAGATGGATGGAGTCAGTCTCCAAGGTATGACCAATCAGGAGGTGTTGGAGGTGATGAAGCAGACGGGTCAGACGGTGGTTCTGACTTTGGTCAGGAAGAAGCCCCGAGCCCTGGAGAGATCCCTGGATAAAGGTAGGAATGATCCGTTACAGCAGGACGTTTGTTCAAACTCCGCGGATGTTTCTCACTGTTGGTGTTTGATAAGATAAGATGTAAAGAAGCAGCCATTAATATTCTGCTTCTGTTTGAGAAGTTAACTGTGTAAAAGTTATCGCAGCTTTTCTTCCTATTTCGTTACTCAACCTTTTCCCTCCTCTTGTCCTCTCACCTAGATTAAAATGACAAATTTGTTTACAACTTTGTGCAATTTCCCCAAACTCTCGGCAGAAAGTCTGAGACTCCTCCTCAGCTCACGTCCTGGGAGATTAATTCTCCCAAGCGCAAGGTCATTTTTTTGGTCGCGAGGTGGCACGGCAGCAGGCGCTGGTCAGCCCGCAGGCCAGAGGGAAACAAGTGATTCTCACAGGAGTGGAGGAGAGCGAGCTTCTTATCTCCCCCAGACCTTCTTATTTCATTACTGACAAAAACATGGAGACGTGCCTTGATGCTGCAAAGTTCACCCCCAGCCCCCAACATGTTATAATTTACACAGCCTTCGACTCCTGTTGAGGAGGAAAGTAAAATCAGATGCGACTTCATAAGTGACCATCAGTCAGAGGAAACATGGAAAAGGTTTTTTAAAACATGTCATCGCTAAACGGCCGCTCCGTGACTGAGATTCCTCATCAACTTGTTGTAACCTTGGTCCATTTGGTCCTTCAGTGGAGAGGGAGTCGTCTGTCCTGTCCCAGCGCAGATCACTGGAGGTCAAGTCTCGTTCATCTCGTTCTAAGTTGGACTCCTTGGGCCGCAGGTCTGAGCCAGCACCGAGCAGTGCAGCGCAGCTGAACAGAGGTGACTGACTTTCTTCTTTTACAACATTTCTGAGAACTTCCATTGTCCCTAGATTCATCACATTGCACCATATTGGAATGGTGGACTTACATAGTCCATATATGGTGAGGTTGTCAGTGCGTTTCTGTTCATTCATCAGTGTCGTGAAGCTGCTGCTTCTTCCGACACATTAATAAACAACATTTTGCTTTTTAGTAACAAGATGAATTGGTTCTGAGTCTTTCTATTTCAACCTGGTCTGGACTTCATCTGGTGTCATCTTTCTCTCATCCAGGCTCAGATGCTGAGACATAAACCCACATAAACACTGTGATAACCAGCTGGTTAAACTGTGATAACCAGCTGGTTAAACACTTTACCTTTTATTTCCCTTTACCTTAACTTTTATTTTCCAGGGCTTTAAGCATCATTAAATCCCTGATATTTACCTATAAGTAAAGGTCCGTATTAAACTGATGGTTGAACTTCATAACTACAGGAGACACAGGAGTCTCACTGTCTCTCACAAGTCTTTCTTCCTTCTGATGTCGAAAGAATTTACTGAGCAGCTTCACACTCAGTTTACCATTAACACACAGATGTGAAGCTTCTGGGTTTCCTGACAGAATCACAGTCACGCATCACTGTAAGGGGTGAGGTTAGCATTCTTAATTTAATCAGAGGCCGTTGTAATGAACATTTGTTTTCCTGGAGGTTTCCCTGTGAAGGTCCAGAAGGTCTTGACAGACTGTGGTTCTGCTTCTTCTCACGCTGATCTGCTGAGACTGTCAGGTCTTCAGCTTTCAACAGCTGCAGTCACTCAAATGTTTACAGAGGGTGTGGTGGGTGGGAGCTAGAAGAAACACATTCTTCTGCTCAGTGAATTCCACTGCACTCAACCAGTGATGGAGCAGAGGTGTAGTCACAGGTGGTGCAGCTGTAGTTCAATGACATACAAGATGATTTATTCATGTATCTTTCAACTCCAGTGTGTCTATGGACAGTATATGTAAACCAGGTTCTGTGGACCTTCTTCTGGGACACTGGTGGACCTGGGAGATCCTAATTCAACAAAAAACTTTATGTATATAAATGAATTAAATACATGTATGGAGAATCCTCCAAAGGGAATCCTCAGAGTTTCCCTCTGTCCTCAAATTGATTTCCATTTCAGTGAAATTAAAAATATCAAATACTGCAGATAATCACAGATCACATCATCAGGGCTTTTCTGAGGATCTACAAAACAATTATCTTTATATGATGATTTCTGCTTCTGTCGTCATTCTGATACATTCACATATTTTCTTTTTACAATTTCTAAAATCTGACCTTCATTTCTGTTTCAATTCTGTCTCTGTCTCCACTCGTCCCGCTCTGCAGCCACAGAGGCAGAACTTACAGCCAAATGGGCCCAGGCTCTGGGACCACAGTATCAAGTCCTGGTGAGAGAACACACACACACACACACAGACACACACACACACACACACACAGACAGACATTATATATTTTAGGAATGAAACGAACTTCAAACTCAAACTTTTTTTTTGTTTCTGATGCAGACATTTTGTCTTTAAAAATAGTCTTAAAAGGAAGAGTTCTTAAGTGGAGTTTGTTTTTATTTCAGTTTCTCATTGAAGAAACTTACATTTGTGGAAGTTAATTTATTCTAATTTTGTTTTAAACTTTGTTATGCAACCCTTTTCAAGCTGGACATACACAGAGTGATTTTATTTGAACTTGCTGCTCACACTGTACAATCCGTGACACATCTGACTCCTGGAACGGCTTGAGATAAAAAAAATGGATAGAAATTTAAATTTCTATCCAAATTGAACAGAACATAAATGAAGAAGAAGAAGTCAGTAGTTGGAGATCTTTGGATCCTCTTAGTTTCTCGATGAGAATAATGCTCTTCAAACAGAAACTAATTTCCTTGACAACTGATCAATTCTGTGATCAGACAGGGTTTAAGACAAGGTGATGATGACATGCATGGACCAGGAAATGTCTTGTCAGTCTTTGTCAGTTTGTTCTAGTCTGGTCAGTCTGCCCCCTGTTGGTGACTGATTTTCTCATGCCTGTCTATCATGTCTCATATAATTGCTTGTAACCCTGTGTACACTGCAGAAATGTTTGACCAGATTTGGCTCAGAATCACACAGTGTTCGTCCAGTCTGACTCTGTGTTGACGTGAAGAAGGAGGTCTCCAGAAAACCGTCCACTGATGCTGATGTCACTTGTCCTTCTGTGTCGTTCACTTTTTAGCATCAGATTTGAAACTGTGAATCACAGAGCGGTTTTTGTTTGTTTTGGTCTTCAGGTGGTCAACCTGAATCCTGTGATTGAAGATGATGAAGAGCTGCAAAAATCCTCCAAGGTCAGAGTCACTGCCCATCATCAGTGTTGACTCAGCTTCTCCCAACCCAGACTCTTTCTTCTTCTCCTCCCTGTTAATCCAGCTGTTGCCTGTGCACACTGTCCGTCTGGGCGTGGAGTTGGACTCCTTCGATGGTCACCACTATATCTCCTCTGTGGCCCCCGGGGGCCCCGTGGACACTCATGGAGTCCTGAGACCTGAAGATGAGATCCTGGAGGTAGACCCCGAACTGTTCTCCTGTCAGTGTTTTTTATTTATTTATTGGTTTTAATAAAATGAAATAACCATTTTTTGTTCAGGTGAACGATGTTCAGCTCTACGGAAAGTCTCGTCGAGAGGTAGTGGCTTTCCTCAAAGAGGTTCCTCCCCCTTTTACCCTCGTCTGCTGCCGACACCCAACCTCTGACCTGGAACAAGAGCCAGGTTCTGAAACCGAGTCTGAACCTGGACCGGTGCTGCAACCAGAACCCAGAACTGCAGGGAGGTCAGAAGTTAGTGTGGATGAGGTGAGTGAGGAAGGTCATAATCACTGCAGCAAGTTCTTCAGATTAAATCCAACACGCTGTCTTTTATTCCTGAAAGATTGAGCTGAAACTGTCGTCGTTGTTCTGCAATCCGACTGCCCCTAGTGGTGACCGTGAAAAACAGCAGCTGAATCTCAAACAGGTAACTGATGTCACATTCATCAGAGCAACTAGCAAAAGCATCGTGTAGCCATTGTTGGTTGGACTGATGATGGAGTCTTCAAGAAGATCAAGATTAATTTCCTACTCTTTCTTGACTTTTGAAGATAAATCTGCTCTGATACTGATTCAATCACACAGTGTGTGTGGCTGTTGATTCCTGTTCTAACCTGTTCAACAGGAGCGAGACTCTCCTGTGGAGGAGATGGGAGAAGATGGAGAAGAGGAGGAGAAGATGCTTCAGTGTCAGGAGGAGGACGATGAAAGCACTGAACAGGATGAAGAAGAGGACGAAGATGAGGAGGATGAAGATGATGAAGGGGAACTGGCTCTGTGGTCTCCTGATGTCCATATACTGGAGCTGCATAAAGAGAAAGACAAAGGCCTGGGCTTCAGCATCCTGGACTATCAGGTAAGAATACACACACACACACACACACACACACACACGCACACTCACCTGATGGCAGTCGGTCACACTTAGGGATAAACCTTTAAAAATGAGCTCAGTGAACACTGTGCCATTTTTGACACAATTTTCCCCGGGGGGAGACAGAGACACAAAACTGCTTCAAATTAATTAACTTCTAACATGTGTCTAAACGTTAAAAAAATAGCTTGAACTTTAACAAAAAAAAACCTTTTCCAGGATCTTCTTAGTGTTTGCTTCTCCTCCTCCATCAGCTCTCCATCTCTGTTTTTCTTCTTTCTCTATTCACCTCCCTTGGTCCATCCAGATCCAACCGGTGTTTCTCCACGTTATCGTTAGAATGTGTGATAAAGAAATAAATTAGAAACCTGTAAAACAAAAGGAGGAATGTCTAGAGAAATGTACTTGGACGGACGTGTCTGGTGAAGCAGTGGAGGAGAGGGTTACTGTGGGAGGGCGGATGATCCAGGGAAAAAAGAGACGAAGCCGAGAAGTTCAGAAGACGAACACAGAGCTCACTGTGACCTGAGGGAGTGTGACCTTTGACCCTTTCAAAGTGTTCTAAGAAGTTTGTATTTGAGAGAAATGTGAACCACTCAGGAGGAACGTCACTGATTATTAGAACGGGTCATTTGTCAGATCCTGATGTGTAAACTGAGCTGAGGAAAATTACTGTAGAGGGTGTGTGTGTGTGTGTCTGTGTGTGTGTGTGTGTGTGTGTGTGTGTGTGTCTGTGTGTGTGTGTATGTATTGATCTTTTTGTCAGAATCATTAAACAGTCACTTCAGAACGTCTGGAGTCTGAGACCAAACATAAACAGCTCCAGTTACAGGAACAAGTGTGACCTGAGTGTCACCGCCGTCTCCTCTGTCTCTGTTCGTCTCATTTCTTTTCATTTCATTAATTTTCTCTATTGGACAAAAGACAAATTATTTTATTCAATTTATGACATTGAACGATAATAAATTTATCATTTTTTTTCATCCAGGACCAACTGATCTGATGTGTTTTTCAATGTTCGTCCTCTAAATACAAACATTGTTTTTTTTTCACTTTGAGTTTCATATGACAGGGACCAGTTTTATGTAAGACAATATTGACACAGAGAAACTTTTTCAAAGTTTGCAAAAAGACAGAAAAAAAAACACACCCAAACTTCTCAAAAAAATATGATAGGACCAATAGTGGAACATATGCATTTCACATTGTTTCAAAATGTGGAAGGATTTTCACACAATGGGCATCAGGATCAGGATCAGGATCAGGATCAATCCAGAGGTGGAAATCTTTGTCATAACCCTGTGTACAGGTCAACACAGCCACAAATCAGGCCCAGACCCCAACCTACCGCTCCTGACAAAGTTACACAGTGTACATTACATCGGGTTAAAATGCTGGAATAATAAGTTTTAATAATAATAATTATAATAATATGTTTCTGAATCAGAAGGTATTTGAAAAAATCAAATATAGGTGATTTCTTTCTTTATTAGGTTACAGAAGACCAGGAACCAATCTGTTTCATCAACCCTCCAACGAAACCTTTCTCTTTCTTTTTTTTTTAACAAAACAAAATATATTTACTTCTCTCTGAGTGGACTCCTCTGCTCCTCTGCTCCTCAGCCCTGTGCCCTCCCTCTGTTCTTCTCCTCCTCATCTCTCACCCAAGGACATGTGGCTGGGGCGTCTCTGCCAAAGTGTTTCCTGTTACTGACACTGCTGCTGTCAGAGTTGAGTGAAAGATGTTTGGAGGCAATAAGAGAAGAGCCGATCTGATCTGTGTGTCTGGACTCAGGCTGATAGTTTCCACTAAAACCTGACACTTTCTAAAATGTGACCAGTTTGAAACCTGGAGAATTTGATGCAGTTCTTTTTTAAATACAGAGACTCATCCATCAAGTCCTGGATGAGTCCCCGTCCCCGGTCCCATCAAATACAACTTTTCCTGTTGGTCCTTTTCCACTCGAATGACGGACAGTGGAGCTGGGACTGACCCACTAACTCACTTAGCAGGAACTTGAAGAGTCTTTCATTTAAAATAAAATAAAAAAAATGTCTTCAGTTCAGAACAGTAAAAGTAAAAACACTTTACATTTTTTCCTGGATGGGTGAGAAGAACAGATGATGAATAGAAGGATTGATAGGAGTGATTGATGGAGGGACAGCTGTATAATTTGACATTGTTGCATATATTGATTGATTGATATGATGTACTACAAACAGCCTGAAATAATTCAAAAACATCAGTCATATATATATGTACATATATATATACATATATATATACAGCCTTTACTATCTTATGTGAAAATGTGTATTTCATTTTTGTAAGACAAAGGAAATAACTTTGAACTGAAGTTAAAAACCTCTAAAATACTTGATTTTGTTGTTTATGTCATGAGTAAAATGATGATCCAGAGTTTCTATCATGAAGGTCAGAAGAAGTCCAGCTCAGTGTGGACGCCCTACAACCTACAGATCGAAAAATGAAAGACAGAAACAAATCCATTCTTTTCTCCACTTTTGGCAGAGAATATTTTTGTTTAATTCTTGTTGGTTTTTTTTTTTCCTACTTTAGTTGTTGTGTTTTTCCTTCTCCATGCTTTCTCCACTTTTTGACAGGAGAGGCCTTTCTTTTTCCGGAGGATCTTGTAGGAGTAGAGGAGTGAAGTTCTGACTCCTCACCACCTGTAGCCATGTGTACTGTCTAAAAATACAGCCCCTCTTTTGTTCTGGCAGCCTGAAACTTGGCACAGCAGCTCGTACTGCAGCGCCGGCGAGGCCCTGGGTTCAGCACGGGGAGTTTTTTACATCTACTTTAACCAGGAGGGGCTTGTATGGTTGGCATTTGAGTCTCTGAAGGCTGCAGATTCTGGCAGGCCTGGGATGTTCTCCTGGTTCCTGCGGTTAAACAGACAAAGTTTTTCAGCTTCACACAGGGAACAGGACAGTGTGAAGTTTCTCTGTCGAAATTCTCTGCACTTCTGATGCCAACTTAGTGAACAGGAGGTCAGCTCAACACACAGACGTGTTCCACTGGTGGAAGAACAACATCTAAATGCATATACATGAAGAATAAAGTTCACAGTATAAAATGTTTAAGGTTTTTTGTCAGAGGACCAACCATAGCAAACCAGCTTTTACTTTGGGCTTTTGTTTGACTCTTCCTTATTCTTTCTGTTTTTGTCTTTATTTTTTGCTGTTCTCTGCTCTTCCACCATTTTTGCTTTCACTTATAAAAAAAAAATGTTTTCATCTTTGGTCCTTCTTTCCTCCTTTGTATTAGTCTTCATTCTCAGGACAGAGAAACGGTACACATGTTTCTCTGTACCTGTCCTTATGCAAATTCAGTCATTTTTCTGGTCTTTGTCTCCCCCTGTCTGTGTCTCTGTTGACCTGCCTTCACTCTCCTCTGCTGCAGTGTAAACTCACTGATGTTCCTCTCTCTGCTGTTGAAACCTCTGAGCGTAGAAGTGAAGCAGAATAATTTTTGAGTCGTGTTGAATGTTTTTTTTGTTCAAATCTTTGTCCACTTTATTTAATAAGGAACAAGTCTTTAATGTTTTTCTTCTTTCCCGCTGTGACCTCAGTCTCTTTGACTGGAAATCATTGAAAGCCAGGTTTAATAAGAATAGTCAAGGGTTTGAGGCTCTTTCATCTCATCTGTTTTTCCCCGTCTCTCCCTCCCTCACCATCCCTCCCCCTAACTTCCCCGTCGCTCCCTGTTCAGGATCCTTTACATGCCGGGCGCTGCGTCATGGTGATCCGTTCTCTGGTTCCTAGTGGCTCAGCGGAGCGTCACGGTGGTCTACTTCCTGGGGACCAGCTGGTATCGGTCAACCAGTCCCAGCTGGACCTGCTTACCTTGGCCCAGGCTGTGGAGGTCCTGAAATCTGTCCCACCTGGAGCAGTTCGCCTGGGTATCAGGAAGCCTTTGGTGGTAAGACTGAAACTGTGGACTTTGAGAACGTACTGTCTTTGGTCCTAAACCTTGTTGTTCAAGACCAGATCGTTCCAGACCTTAAAGTTTCCCACAATTAAATCTGGTCCAGAAGGAATGTAATTCTGTCAAAAATGACAGTCCACACAACATGTGCTTTTGTTTTACAAACAGGGAGCCACAGGCCTCAGACGGCTGCTGAGGGTGTGTAAGCTTTTATTTTGAAGGGTTCTCTCCTACTTTCCTGGTTGAAGATGGAAGGAACTTAAATGTCAATCAACATCAAATAACATTTCTGAGAAATCCCTGCTAACCACTCAGCCTCGAGCTTCAGAAATCGGACATTTTCTGACTTTGTCATCTGGTGTTTGGACAAAGACTGTAGCAGAAACAGGAAACATCTTCTCAAAGATTCACAGATGGACCAACATGCAGACGACACCTACGGACAGTGCTGTTCAAATGATACATGACAGCAGTTGTCAATCATAAATGAAATACTGAACAGAACAGAAACATTAAGGCTGTTGAGTTACCTTTACTTCTAGAAAACAATGTTTGCACCTGGCTCAGTTCTGCTCAGACCATGAGGACACAGTCAGTAAAATGTCTGAACTTCAGAGCAGCTCTGAAGAATCAGCGGTGGCTGAGAACTCTCTGTTCCTTCTTGACTCTTTACTTTAGTCGGTCCAAACCGACTGATGACATTTTTTCTATGTTGAGCATAGAAAATAAACCTGTTGTGTCTCTTCACAATGTTTCTGTTGGAGATTGTTATTGGTTGGTTGGTTCAGGACTTTTCTTTAACCAACAAGCTGTCGGTGCCAAACAAGTTGGTTTTCATTTTTACATGTCGATCAACTCTGACCTGTGGTGTTTGTGCAGGTGGAGGAATCAGAGTGGAGCAGAACTGACAGCAACAATCAGCTTCCTGTACCCAAGGTACCTCACACACACACACACACACACACCCCGGAGTGTTAGGTTTCAATCTTGTGGCAGCAGAACGGTCTGATTACAGCAATTCCACAACCAGGGCACATGGTTGTACCTGGTAAAAAAGTTATGGTCATTTGGCGGCCACTGGATTTTAAGGAAGACTAAGGATCAACAGTCAGAGAAGTCATGTGACCTGTTAAGGAGCTTTTGTGGAGTCAAAGAACTTTCCACATTCAGGTCTTTTGTCCTGACAGAGGCGCAGCACCTTTGTAGTTTGTTACAACATTTTTAGATTTCAGTCTAAAATCCAGGAGTATATATTTAAAAATGTGCGTTCTTGTCCTACCTCTCCATCCTGGTGCTCCTCCCCTTCATCGTCGTCCTCCTCCTCCTCCTCCTCCCTTGCTCTACCCTGCACCTCCCTCCATCTTCTGTTCCTAAATCTCTGGTGTCTCCTCTTTATCTCCTGTCTTAACTCACTTCACTTCAGTTTACTGGTGAGAGACAAACTGTTCCACTAGAACTGTTTGACTGTTGAAAAAAAAATCTTGCCTGTAAAATAAATGAATAAATAAATGTAAATATATGTGGGAGCTGACAGGAGTAAAGAGCTGCAGCTCAGAATGGAGGAACTTTAACAACGTCAGATACAGAGAGTGATGAAAGACCAAGCACAAATGCAGCGGGCGGGGACTGGGGGGGCATTTATCATATTTATTACCCCTGGACTTATTACACTCAGTGTGTACAACATGACTGTCGTCACTGCAGCTCTGAACCGTGTTCAAATTGAAAAAAACATTAGACAATATAGAGAAAAACTCATTGCTAATGTTATATTTAAGTTTTTTCAAATAATTTGAATACTTTATGTGATGAGTGCAGTCAAGACCTGGAACTGGAACTGGAACTGGAACTGACAGGAATCAGCGGGAACAGGAATGTGTTTATTTTGACCAAACTGTTGTTTGTCTGACTTTGTGGAAGTGAAAGGTTGGTTTTTATCTAATCCTCTGTCTGTCCCTTCCTGCCTCTCCACCCCTCTATCATCCATCAGCTCCCCCACTCCACTCTTCTGTCTTTACCCTTCTCTTTCACCTTCTCTCCCTCTTTCTCCCCCTCCGTCTGTGAAGCTGCTGACTCAGCTGGAATCTTGGCTGGTAGAAAGTGCTCTATCAGCTCAACCAGCAGCTCCCTCTCCCACTCTCTCCCTTTCTCTCTCCCTTTCTCTCCCTTTCTCTCTCTCCCTCTCTTAAGTGAGTCGGGGGTGGAGCTGGGCTGGGGGGGTTCTTTAAGGACACTCTGGTCCTCCAGCAACAGTACACTTTGTACTGCAGTATTCAGAGTAAACATAAAACTGCAGCCCACTGTAAGTTTGATTTCTTCTGGAGTTCCATTCAAACAAATATAAAGTGGTTTGTTTGTGGACAAACTCCTCAGGGGGGAAAAAAATCTGCCTCCTGGTTTTTACAACATTATAATCAGAGTTGTTTCAAACACATTGACTCTCCTGGGTGGACCACTGCTTCACTAGAGATGTTTCCTCCACAAAAGTCTAAGAAGAAGAATCCCATATAAGTTTGTTTACGTCAATGAAAAAATTCTTGCATCTACAACTTCTGACCCACTGAACTGAAAGACTTCTATCTGACAACAACACAGCAGTTAAAC
Source organism: Paraplagusia blochii (assembly GCA_016785265.1). NCBI lineage: Eukaryota > Metazoa > Chordata > Actinopteri > Pleuronectiformes > Cynoglossidae > Paraplagusia > Paraplagusia blochii. The sequence goes on along the minus strand of JAFBJS010003605.1, from coordinate 45,808 downwards.
AAACTGTGGGCACATGAAAAACAGATGAGAGTTGGTCCAATAGTCACATAGTTACGTCATACAAGTGAGATCGATATCATTGAAAATCTAGAAACACAATGTCTGGATTTTTGATTTTTCTGGAATCATCTGGACTTCAAACAAGCTGTGCTATCAAAAATGTAAGTGTTTGGGTAAAATCAGATTTTTGGCAAACGTTAAAGTTGGACATCGCTAGTAAATAGCATTCAATAAATAAATCAGAAATAAAGTAGAACAACATGTTGAGTCACAAATACTACTAATGCAGATGAAACGTAAATTAAACATCACTCTGACACAATGTATACACATTATTTTTACACAACATCATTTTACATTATTTTTTATGTCACAATGTAAATGGGCCTCTCTGTGTCCGAGCCACAGTTTGACAAAGATTTTTAGTGAAACTCCTCCGGGGTGTTTCTTCCAAACTTGTGTGTGTGTGTGTGTGTGTGTGCGTGCGTGTGTGTGTGTGCGTGTGTGTGCGTGCATGCGTGCGCATCCAACTGTTGAACTTCCTCCCGGAGCTGAAAGCCTCCCTCGTCCTCATCCTCTAATGGCAGAGATATTAAATGACACTGTCTTTATATCTTATGAATGTGAGGCCAAGCAGTCACGGCCAATGCACATCAGTCTGCACCACATCCTGTTAGCGTTATGAGCTCTCTGCTGCCGCCGCCGCCGCCGCCGCCACCGCCACCGCCGTCTGCTCCTCACCTCCATTATATGGCCACGATGGGCCGGCTTCCCAGGCCCAAATTAAAAGAAGAGGAACAGAGTCCTTGAAGATGAGGCTCCGTCGATGGAAATTAGCCTAAGTGTTGTCGTTAATATTTCCCAGGCCGGGCTAATGTCTGCATCGTAACGTTGAGAACAGGATACAGTCTGAGTTTGTGCTGAGAAGGCTCTTTGGGGAGTTGGAGAAAGCCTTTAGGTGATCACAGAGTGTGAGTGGACTTCAGCCTCAGCTGCTGCTTAGACTTTGGTTTCTCCTCTGAGCCAAGGATCAGAACGGTCCCGTCACGTACGTCTTTGATTCAGTGACAACATCTTCACCGCTGTTGTCAGATTCAACCTGTGTTTTCGCACCTTGTTAATGAGAGATGAGACTGAACCAGAGTGACAGGAAACACAAGGACACCTGGTGTTTGGCTGAAGAACTGTGCAGTCACCAGGGAGGTGACCATTAGTGAGTTCAAGCGCTGGATCTGAAAGACATGTCGTGGAAATATGGTCCAGGCCAAATGTTTCAAATTGACACTGAGTTATTTCTGAAGTTACAGTAATGACGCAGCTTATTTTAATCCAGAATAATTTTTCTAACTCTATACCAGAGATTACAGTTAAAAGTTTCCTGAATTAAAAGGTGATGTTTGACCTGAGGATGATGATGATGAGGATGCACTCGACTGAAACAGGATTCTCCAACCTGTCCTTTCCTGGTGGAGTCTTCCTTCTTATCCATCCACCTTTTTGTTTTAACCTCCATCCTTGGACAGAACTGTCTGCAGGACGTGCCAGCTCTGATATGAATGGTCTCTTTTGGTGCCATATTTGAGAAGACCAATTCAAAAGTCTTCAGATCCGTTCTCAGTCCAAAGTCCATTATTCTTCTCTGTCAATGAGATGTAATTGGTTCCCAGAAAATCCCCTCAGATCTTACAGGAAAAGTGTTTTTCTCAGATGAAGATTGTTTTTGTCTTTAGTTTGGTTCTAACACTCAGTTAAAGTACAGGACAGATTTGATTCATTCAATGATGTCAATAATTCAACAATGTTTGACTTTAAACAGTTAACAATCAGATCCGATTCAACGAACAAGCTCCGCCCTCCTCTCCTCTGTTCTCCTCACTCTGCAGCTCTGGGTCTGTGGGTCAGAAGGTCAGAGACCGAGGTGACACCACATTGTGTGGAAAAAAGATGGACACAGGCCGGGACGCTTTTACTGAGTGCAGATTAAATTCACCGTTGGCAGCATTTTCTGACGTGATGAATCAATAATTCCATTATATCCCTATAGCAGTGTGTAAATCAGGCGGTTGGAGTGAAGTAGCAACACTTCCACTGTGGTGTCACTGTTTCCAACCTGCTTTAAAAACTGGTCCAGCAGAGGAGGCCAATCATGGAGCAGGTTAGAGGAGGAGAGGCCGTCTATTGGCTGGACGTCCCGCCTGCCCATCACCATGGACTGTAGATAAGAAATGGTTGGAGTCAGAACTGGACTGAACCAAACAGAGGACATTTCAGAATTACTGTGGGAGAATGTTGTTGGTGGAGCTGATGCTGCAGAAGAGATGAGAACAATGACAAATGAATCAAAACTCAACAACCAGGATCACAGTGATGTCATGGCTGACGTGGTCAGACTGTCACCTCTGCTCCTGCTGCAGGTGATCCTTTACAACCTGAGTCTGATCCTTGGTCCTTGGTCACATGACATCGTGGTGAATCTGCAGCTGTTATTTTGACACCTGTCAATGGTGGAGGGTTCTGTATTAAACCCTTACGTTGTTCATTGATCCCCATCACTTTTAGTGCTTTGAAGTCAAGAGTCATAACTGTCAATGAAGCCATAGTTACATCAAGAACAACTGGACCTCTCAGTCCAGAGGATGGTCAGCTGGATCATCTAGTTGGCCTAACTACCTTTGGACGACTCCTTAACTCAAATCTGTCTTATTCATATTTAGAAAGTTTTTGACCACTTCTGTCTGCTGTCCCTTTAAATCGATTCATCTTCTCCGCTGTCTTTATGTCCCAGGGTTTTGGTGATGGCTCCATTCTCCCTGAAGATCTTCAAGAAGAAGAAGATGATGACCAAGAGCTGATCCTGGATGGAGGTCTGCCTCGCTACACCACTGCTTCCCTGAGCTCTGACCTTGCGCCAGTGGAAGAGGGATTGGAGATGGCAGTGGATGATGATGATGATGATGATGATGATGATGATGAGGAGGTGGAGGTTGTGAAGGAGCTGGACGAACGGATCGAGGAAAGAAACAAAACAGGGGTGATTAGTTCTCTCCCTAGGAAACCTCCCCCATCATGGGAGGAGTGGAAACTCTCCTCCAGTCGGACTGGATCAGAGAAGGTGAGACGGGTCAGGTAGGATGAGCAAAGCTCTTGACCATTTGTAATCTGCCTCCTCTTCCTCTCCTAGAGCTGGAGAAGAGACAAAGAGGATGAAGAAGAGCAGAAGTCAGACCGTGAAAGCATCGTGTCAGGGAGTCAGTTCCTGGGTGAGAGAACTTGACACCACATCCAATCAATTGATCATTTCCTTCTCTCTGAGTTTAAATGTATTTGTTTAAATTTAAATGTACTTTAATTTTGATTGAATGCTTTTTCTAACGTAGATTCTTCTTCTTTTCTCTCAGGTCTGTCAGACTACAGAGACAGTGAAGCCGACACAGAGCTCACACTGACAGACACAGACACAGAGTCAGTAACTTCTTCAACTCCTTATTAAGGCCACAATGTTTTTTTTACAGTCTCACACTGCCCTCTGCTGGACAAAGATAAAAGGGCAATTAAGGCTGCAGGAAAATCACCTGAAAGGGTTTTAGATGGTCTCCCAATGTGTTGATGGATGATACTGATCAACTTGGATTGGTTCCACTTTCTCTGATCCTTCGCTCTTATCTATTGATAGAAACTGTCCTAAAAATGTCTGTACTGTATATTGTTTTCTCCAAAGGTCTGTGAGGAAAATTGACCTTGATAGGAGGAAGAGGCGGAGCCAGGGAGGAGCCTCTATGCCAATCAGAGGGGGACAGAGGTGAGAGAAGTCTACTCTGCCTTTATCTCTCTATCAACCACCCTAGAAAAATTAACTCCCTCTGTGTTAGTGTGTTCGACAGAAATCTTCCTGAAAGAGGGGAAGGGGAGGGAGAAGAAACTCCTGCCTTCAGCCACTGGGGGGCTCCCCGCAGGTATCGCCCCAAATAAAACTTTTGAAGTTCGGCTGGTATTTATCATATCATCCATACGTTTGAATAAATGTTCCACAAACCGTTCTCACTCAAACTATTAAAGTTTTTTTTTTTTATCTGTTTCTTTACTGATTATTGCCCCCTATGGGAGGATAACAGTGGCTGATAACATTTCTCCGTGCCCTTCAGGGTGGAGGTGTGGGCTGAAGATAATCAGTCTCTGGGCCTGAGCATCGTCGGAGGCCGTCAGGTCATCAAACGTCTGAAAAACGGAGAGGAGCTGAAGGGAATCTTCATCAAGCAGGTTCTGCCCCAAAGTCCTGCAGCAGAGACAGGGTGTCTGAAGACAGGAGACAAGATCTTGGAGGTGGGTCAGGGTCTCACTGTTTACACACAGCACCTCTCAGGGTCCATATGTTGTCATGTCTAAAGCCCAGCGTCAATGTGCGTTTTTTTTCTTTTTAGTCATGTGACAAATGCAAGAGAATAAGACAAATCAAATATGTTGGAAACCATTTTGTGTGTGTGTGTGTGTGTGTGTGTATGTGTGTGGGTGGACAGGTGTCAGGTGTGGACTTAAGAAGTGCCACTCATGAAGAAGCAGTGAGTGTCATCAAATCAGCTCCCAGTCCCATCGTCTTCATCGTCCAGAGTTTGTCTGCAACACCACGGGTGAGAACACACACTGTCAGTCAGGTCACATGATCACTACACACATGATCTTTCTACACACTGATGTGGACAGTAAGAGCTACAGACAGGTCTTGTACATGAAGACAAGGACGCCTGAATTTGGATGAAATTCCATTTTGTTTTTTATTTTATTTACAGCGTGTAATCCTCAAAGCTGATCTAAATTATAATCCACGTGTCCATAACAGAACTGTCCATGGACCTGATGTCAGTGTCCTGTTTATTTCAGCCAACATCTTTGACAGCTCCCAGCTACAGCAAGCACAGAGCGAAGAGGACAGAGTCTCCGGTGAGAACTAAACCCATCGAGAAATCACAGTCACAATCCCAGCGTCAGGATCATAAGAGTGAAATCAGTATAAAAAACAAAAAACACAACAAACACACAAACCTCTATGAGTCCTGTCCTCTATACAATGGAGCTGTTAACACAACAAAATAAGGAAAAAAGACATAATCTCTTAGTCTGCTGTAGATGAATTCAGTGGACCTCCATTTATTCATCACTCGAGTGTAAGTCATGTTACACCAGCAGAGGGCAGCAGATACCAGCCTTATACACCAGGATGTCCTCACATTGACGTTTTGATGTCTCATCTGTTTAAACATTTGGACAATCATCAGGTTAAACATATTTTTCTTTCTTTCTTCTGCAGCGACCAGGCATAGCTCCACCCCCAATGAGACAGCCCCCACCATACACTCCTCCCAGCCAATCAGAACAGGAGATGAAGTCAGACCTGGAACGGGCCAAAGGTCAGTGCATCTCCGTGCAGTATTTTAGAGCAGAAAAAGACACATGAAGGTTTGGTTTTTCTATCTTCCTCCTCCATCATGAAGTTGGTTTCTCTAAATGTTAATGTGTCTAAAGAGATCCTCATGTTTTATGGATCTTCAAACTCCACTTCCAACACTTTGTATTGATTTTAGTGTAGTATGAAGATAAACAACGTTCAACCCACTCAGCCCAAAAAACCTTCAGCTACGAAAAACAAAGAACTCTTTAAGTCCACGTGTGAAATGGACTGTGAATGTTCTCACCAAAGACAGTGGAACCTTTCACTGTGTATCTGGTTTTATCCAGTCTTCAGTCCATCTACTGAAGGTTGGTGGAGTTTGTTCCTTCCATCCAATTAGAGTAGAGTAGAGTAGAGAAGGGACATGAAGGACAACATGGATTTTGCCTTTAAGTGAATGGATTTTATCGATGGAACAAAAAAATGACTGGATGGATTTGGAGAGATATTAACACCACACAAATGTTGTTACTTTTACACCTGAAACAAGACGGTTCAAGATCAAGACATTTGTAGGAGGAGACAAAGAGAGTAGATAGTCAATTACATGGTCTGTGGGAAGGAAACATCCTCCTTGGAGAAAGACGATACAGTAGAAATGAGATCTTTAACCTAACATCTGCCCTGAAAGAGAGGTTGGAGAGGTTTTCACATTGTATAAAAATGGAAAGTGGTGGTCATTAAAAACTGGGCAATAAATTGGAGCCATTAAAACTCCTGAGACCCAGATGTAGCTGCGTGGCCTCTGTCTTCAGGTCATGTGACTTTAGATGAGCGTCTGGTCCTGCTTGTCTTCTTCCATCCTGTTGGGATGGTGGTGGTGTGAACAAGTGTGACAGAGAACACAGTGGTGTGTGAAGACACAGGGTGGTGTGAACAGCTCTGTCCTCCTACTGTACGTACACAAACATCTTCACTGTTTCATTTCATTGTCATATCTTTAAAATGACAAAATATTGGAGAAATGTGTCATCTAACATCTTATATCCACATGATCGTCAATCCTCAGCTGATGTCACTCATTCTTTCTGCACCGTCATCAATAAAACTGTGATAAATCACTCAGTGAAACCAAGAACTTGAAAAAATAACAATAAATGAATGTTATGGACATCTGCTCCAATCCCTCAGTGACGTTGGATTGAATTGTTTTTGTGCATAACAGGTTGACAGTATTATCTGGGCTCTACTTCCAACACTGAGTTTAGTTTGTGAGAGAACAAAACCATGTGACTAACTATTTCAACCAGGTCAAGTGTTTCATATAAACGTCAACTTTTGCTGCTTTTTCACAGAGTATGCTGACAATTTGCTCAGTGTGTTGCGTTGCCTCCCAGTGTGAGTTCAGCCTCTGAGAGGAAGTGTGTTTTTCTGTCTGAACCTTCAGCTACGTAAACTTTTTCTGTACTCTTGTGTGTACAGTGTCAGCCGTGTCTGTGCGTTAAAATACAGAAACAACAGTGGATAAAATGCAACGGTCATTTTGACTGTTTAATGGGCGTTACAGACAGAAACAATTATGTCTCCTCTTTATTCGTTCTAAAAAATGAAATAAAATAAAGACATTTAGGGTAAAGTCAAGAAGGAGCACAGTTGTACGTTTTTATATGACACAGTTGATGCTTATGTAATTTCAAAGCAGACGTCCCAGTGTTAAAAACAAACACACACTCAAACAAAAAAACAAGACCAATGTGGTTGAACACAAGGTCAAAGGTCAGGCCTCCTGGTTTAACTAACTCTAACCCTCAGCTGTACAGTACACGGGCCTCAGTAGAACAGAGGGGAGTGAAATAACCGGCAACCACCACAGGAGGGCGGTGTTTTAACGTGTGTGTTTCTGTCTCTGCAGGGCTTGTTTGAACCAGGTGTCGCCCTCGTCCTGTTCCTAGAGATATTGAAGCACAGGACGGATTTAAATTTAATCTTAATCTCAAAAAAGACAAAATCTTTTCTCCTTTTGATTTGTTCTGGTTTGGTTCTGGGCTTCCTTGGTTGTGTTTGGTTCTGGTTGTAAGATCAAGATGACGCTCTGGTGATCTGGTTCTGATTGATTTTTTTTTTTTTTTTTCTGGACTCAAGGTTCTGTGTGTTCTGCTGCTCTTTGGTTAGTGGCTGCTTGCAGGTTCTTGTTGGTTCTGGTGTTTGTGGGATGGATCTGGAGCAGCAGCAGATGTTCTGCCTGTTGTGGTTCCTCTGTTCTGTTAAATCAATCTTTAAATCATCAGATGATCTTAAACGTCCGTTGTCAGAGGACGTAGTCTTGACGTCATCTTCTCGCCTCCATCAATATGGTTTCCTGTCGTCCATGTTGTTTGTGACATATTATTGACTGATTTTCTCCACTTAATGTGATTATACAACCCAGTGATGAAGGGAAGTCATCACCTGGTCCACTGAGCCCTAAGGTCCCAGTCCGAACCCGTCCTTCACTTTAACATCACCTCATTTATGCAGTTTATTTTCTTCACTTCTTCAGTGTGGATTATTCAACCTCCAAATAGACTTGTGAATGTGAATCTAAAAATGTTTTATTTTTGATTAATAATTAAAATGTCATTATAAATAATTAGAAACATTGAAAGCTAAAAAATTTTCAATTAAAGAAAACATAAAAAAAGAATACTTTGCTTATTTTTTACTTACTTTTTTACAGCTCTCTGATGACTAAAGGTACATTTTTTGCAATTTTTTTATGGGATTTCCCCACTGTGGGACAAATGAATATGAATCTTTGGTTTGTAGTCTGTGTTTAAAACTGAATAATGTAGGTTTCTGCAGACCACCCTAGAGATCTCAGAGTACCTCATAATTCTCCACCTGTTTAGTTGAACACAGCTCTGATATACTGGCAGGAATTGACAAAAGACACAAAGACTTTTCTGTGGTTTTCATAGCCCTCTGCTGCCACCTAGAGGAAGTGTTCTTAATTGTTCTGCCTTACGTGCATTAATGAGCAAAGAAAATTTATAAACTATACATAAATAATCATAATGGGACCAATTAAGCAGAATTTGGTGATTTTTCTACAGCACTGTCTAATGATCTCTCCCGGCACACTAGTGGGCCACCCTCCAGTGGTTGAGCCCATCCACAGAGTGCAGTTGTCCAAGGTCAGTGTGTTGAATTCCTGATCTGATCTGATATTGAATGAGAGCCGAGAAACAGACTTAATATTCTGCTCCACACACACTCAGGAAAACACAGCTGCTTCCCTCTGGCCTTGTTTCCAGGTCTTTGTCTGGTCCTTGTTCTGGTTCTGTCCCTAAGGTACCAACGTGTCAGAGTTTGGCCTTTAAGATACAGGAAACTTTAGGGGGGGGGTGTATTTCTGGACAACAAATATTATTATTGTTGTTGTAGTGGAATAATCCAGGAGAGAGAGAGAAAGAAAGAAGGGAATTGTTGTGATCAGGTTTGAGGTGAGTCCAGTCCAGTCCAGTCCAGTCCAGGAGAGGTCCTAGACACGGACCATAGTGTTTCATTCCTCTGTGCCTGTACACTGTGCAAACTCTTCTCAGTGGTTTGTTGTTTTGCTGTTGCCTCATAGTCTGAGTCTGAGTGATGAAGCAGAGGTGTAGAAACAAAGGATTCAAATCCAGATTCACTGCTTTAAAGATCTGAAATCTATTTATATTTACAAAAAATCTGTTCATGTTGTGATGGTCTGGGGATATGAAGTTTTCTGACGCCCATGAATGCATCATATTGCGATTCATCTCCACATTGATTCACTTTTGATTTGAAAATGTATTTGAATTGAATCTGGGCCTAAAAATCAATGTCAAATGGAGAAATTTTCTGTATTTTCTGTGAACTTTTATAGTAAAGTCGACAGAATTCTCCTTTTGCTCCTTCAGTACAAAACTATTTTTCGTTCCTGTCTCTGTATATAATCAATGTTCAAGCTTTCTTTAAAATGTGGAGTCTTGTTTTGAGATCAGTGAATCTGTGAAGGCTGCCTTGTAGCTCTCTCTACCTCGACGTGATCCAACACAACCTTCTATTTCCCTCTGCCGTCTCCTGACTCCTCGATGTGAAACTATCTGGAGATCAGACACAATCGTTTCTCAGTTGTGCTACTGGTGTCATGTTGTGTACATGAAGGTGTGACATCATCACCTCACACTTGATCACATGTTCGAAATCCTGACAATTTACCCAGGACTTTTTCCCACACTTGTTCTTCTTCTTTTTCTTCTTCTTCTTCTTGATTATCCTCTTCTTCTTATCTGGTGAATTCCGTTCCAAAGCCGTTCTTCTGACAGGAGTCAGGCGGGTGCTGTCGTGCAGTGCGATCGGTCCAATCATACCCGACTAACACCGTTTTCTCATTCAATTCGGAATCGAATACTGAAGTAGTTAAATCGGGATTTGATCCCGTATTAACTAATCCGCATTCGATTCACTTTGCATTCACATTCAGTTTAATTTGGTATTCGCTGCGCATTCGATACTCGCTTTGCATTTACACACAATAAGGGAGTGAATGCGCATTAGTCTAAACGTGGTCCAGTTTCAATTTGATGTCGTGGTTATATAACAAGAGCTCGTTAATATGCGGTTTTATTCAACATGAATTCTGTCAACAAACACATGTGCAATTTTGAGGAATAAATGGAGCAGGTTAAAGAAAGATCAAGGTGATGTATGAAAGTGATGAGAAGGAGACACGAGGAACCAATGAAGAAGATAAGGAGAGAAAAAACGAGGAACACGAATGACTGCACTGTTGTCTCGTCTGACTCCACAGGGGCTGCGTCCACTGTCCTAAGTTTCAGTCCCTGCTGAAGGCTGTGATGTGGGAACATGAATTAAATTCATTAAAGTCTTTCACTGTAAATGGAGATTCTGTCTCCACTTTCTCCACCTTTGAGCTCCTCTCACCTCCACTGGTCTCATCAGTCAGGTGGAGGCTGAAGGGAGGGAGGAGCTGCTCTGAATCGTGATGAGTCGACAATCTCAAAAACCCTGTGCGTGCGTGTGTGCGTGCGTCCAGCTCTGATTCCTGTTCTTGTTTACGCTCACTCCCTCCACCTCCTTCTCCCTCTGACTGCCTGTAAATCTGCACACTCACTCACCCTCACCCTCACCCTCACGCTGCTGCTGCTGAACGTTTACAGCATGTGCTGAAGATGCAGATCTTCTTCACACTCCCTGGTGTTTCCTCTGGAATCCTTAAAAAGGTCGGTTTGAAAAAGGCAAGAATATTTCATCAGCTTCAGCTTCTTTGAAGCCATGATTCCCAGGAGGATTCCTGGTGGAAGAGAACATACGAGACGTGAAGGTGGTTGTTTGTGTTAATTCAAAGTCTGTTGTGGATAAAAACAAAAAAAAAACCTGTGAGATGATGTGACAAGACACTTCAGCCTGTAGGACAAGAGTCATGTTTCTAACCTTTGGAGAACACTACAGAAATGAAGGAGATATCCACAGAGACACTAACTTCCTGAAGGACACTCCTGGGGCATCAATAAAGTTCTATCTACTGACACCGTAGCTCAGTTGAAGGCAACAAACGTCACTATTGTAACTAAACACAGAAACAAGACGTTGAGTTTCTGACGACTAAACTCTGAGGGTTTAATGACCTGGAAGACTGGGAATCTTCACAGATGGAACGGACTCAAAATAGAGACGTATTCAGGAAAATGTAGTTGGGAAGGAACTGGGTTTTGCTTTTTGTGACAGAATTATAGCTCAGGTCATTTTCCACAACGGTCAGAATGACCACCTGGACGTCTGTGGAGTCATTTTACTGTAGGGAGGTTTGTGTCATAGTGGAATAAAAGAGACTGAACAGAGGAGGGACGGGGGAGTGAAGCGGGGCTAGATGAGAGTAAGGATAGGTGAGGTGAGAGAGAGTGAGGGAGGGAGGAGGGAAATGGAAGAGAGAGAGAGAGGGGAGGGTGGGGGAGGTGGGGCAGTAATTGGGGTTGGAATGTATAACAGTGGTGTTCATCGCTCTCTGCTGCCTCAGTCTCACAGCAGCCTCCTCACTCCTCACTCCTCGCTCCTCGCTCCTCACTCCTCACTCCTCGCTCCTCGCTCCTCACACATCACCAGTGATACGGTGTGTGTTTGTGCTTGTGTGGAGGTGATGTGACACACACACACACACACACTCCGCTGTGTCTGTGGATTAATCGTCTGCTGTGTGAAGACCGAAGTATGGACCATGCTGGCACCAGGTTTGTGCTGCGTGTGTGTGAGACGGAGAGAGAGAGAGACAGAGAGAGAGAGAGCTAGTGACATCACTGTGTGTGTGTGTGTGTGTGTGTGTGTGTGTGTGCGTGTGCGTGTGCGTGTGCGTG
>JAFBJS010003605.1:0-33665 GCA_016785265.1 Paraplagusia blochii | reverse complement strand
GATCATTCTTCTACCAACGTGTCTCCACTGTCCCTCCTCTGAACATGTCCAAACCATCTCAGTCCATCTTCTCCAGCCTTTTCTCCTTCCTTTCTGTGTTGTGTCTCAACTACATTCACTATGGCTATGGAGGCTAAATGAAGAAGAAACAAAGGTTCAAAGATGGAGATGGAGCTCCAGATCCATCTCCTCTGTTGCTGCTGAAGTTTTATTTATTCATGTTTCTTCCTACAACAGTCTTCCTCACCTGCCCTACATTTAAACTGGAAGTGGGTCAAGTCCAAAACTTTCCTGGAGAAATCCAGACTTCAGTGATGGTTCCATGAGGTTCCATGTCTCCGTTTTGCTCTTGTCTCTACTTTTATAATTTAGTGTTTTTATCTTCTCCGTTTCTTTAAATAACTTCTTAACCCCAAATACTCTTCACCTTCATCATCTCTGCAAAACCTCTGAAGTGTTTTCACAGCTGATTGATTGATCGATTGATTCTTCTTCTCAGTTGAAGAACCAAACGTTTTCCAAGGTCCAGTTCTGACAACTGAACACTTGGAATAACAGACCTTGAGAGAAGGAGAATCTTCAGTGGTCAGTCATTGGTGGTTCACCAGGCCACATGTGGAGACAGACAGGCAGACAGGCAAACAGACAGACAGGCAGACAGACAGGCACTAACCCCTGTGGGTCTGTTTCTGTACTTAATGTAGGATTGTTCTTTTTTTCTTGTTTTTAGTTAAAGTCATAAATGCATTATTTTCATCCTACACCTCCTCTCTCCTCCACCTTCTCCCTCCTTTGCCTCCTCTCTCCTTCACCTCTTCTCTTCTTCACCTCCTCTCTCCTTCACCTTCTCCCTCCTTTGCCTCCTCTCTCCTTCACCTCTTCTCTTCTTCACCTCCTCTCTCCTCCACCTTCTCCCTCCTTCACCTCTTCTCTCCTTCACCTCCTCTCTCCTCCTCCTCTCCCTCCTCTCACTCTCAGTGTCTGTTGCTCGGTTCTAGCACTAGTTCACTGTAACAAGGACATTGTTTTCAGCAGCTCTGGCAGGAGGTGATTGTTGGAGTCTTGGCACTAGATGGCGCTGTCCCTGCAGGACCTTCAATGTTCAGTTAAAGAAGCCAAACTACCAAGTCATACTGGGGAAGCTAATGCTAATGTAGCAGCTAGCTACTGGAGCTCAGATTAATACAGGGGGTGGGAGGGTGGTCTGTCTGTCTGTCTGTCTGTCTGTCTGTCTCTCTGTTTCTGTGTGTGTGTGTGTGTGTGTCTGTCTGTCTGTGTGTGTGTGTAGCAGCCACTGTTGCATTGCAGTGACTCCCAGTATCTGTTGCAGGGAGAACGACACCTGTCCTGTCTGTTGTCTCCTGTCCCGTTTCTCGTTCCTTCTCCTGTCTGTTGTCCCCTGTCCTGTCTGTAGTCCGCTGTCCTTTCTGTTGTCCCCTGTCCTGTCTGTAGTCCCCTGTCCTTTCTGTTGTCCCCTGTCCTGTCTGTATTCCCCTATCATTTTTGTAGTCCCCTTTCCTTTCTATTGTCCCCTGTCCTGTCTGTTGTCTCCTGTCCTGTCTCTCGTTCCTTGTCATGTCTGTTGTCTCCTGTCCTGTCTGTAGTCTCCCGTCCTGTCTGTAGTCTCCCATCCTGTCTGTAGTCTCCTGTCCTGTCTGTAGTCTCCTGTCCTGTCTGTTCTCCCCTGTCCTGTCTGTAGTCCCTGTCCTTTCTGTTGTCTCCCGTCCTGTCTGTAGTCCCCTGTCCTGTCTGTAGTCCGCTGTCCTTTCTGTTGTCCCCTGTCCTGTCTGTAGTCCCCTGTCCTTTCTGTTGTCCCCTGTCCTGTCTGTAGTCCCCTATCCTTTTTGTAGTCCCCTGTCCTTTCTGTTGTCCCCTGTCCTGTCTGTTGTCTCCTGTCCTGTCTCTCGTTCCTTGTCGTGTCTGTTGTCTCCTGTCCTGTCTGTTGTCCCCTGTCCTGTCTGTAGTCTCCTGTCCTGTCTGTAGTCCCCTGTCCTGTCTATTGTCCCCTGTCCTGTCTGTAGTCTCCTGTCCTGTCTGTTGTCTCCCGTCCTGTCTGTTGTCTCCCGTCCTGTCTGTTGTCTCCCGTCCTGTCTGAAGCCCCCTGTCCTGTCTGTAGTCTCCTGTCCTGTCTCTCATTCCTTCTCCTGTCTGTTGTCTCCTGTCCTGTCTGTTGTCTCCTGTCCTGTCTGTTCTCCCCTGTCCTGTCTGTAGTCTCCTGTCCTGTCTGTAGTCTCCCGTCCTGTCTGTTCTCCCCTGTCCTGTCTGTTCTCCCCTGTCCTGTCTGTTCTCCCCTGTCCTGTCTGTAGTCTCCCGTCCTGTCTGTCATCTCCCGTCCTGTCTGTTCTCCCCTGTCCTGTCTGTAGTCTCCTGTCCTGTCTGTTCTCCCCTGTTCTGTCTGTAGTCTCCTGTCCTGTCTGTAGTCTCCTGTCCTGTCTGTTGTCTCCTGTCCTGTCTGTAGTCTCCTGTCCTGTCTCTCATTCCTTCTCCTGTCTGTTGTCTCGTGTCCTGTCTGTAGTCTCCTGTCCTTTCTGTTCTCCCCTGTCCTGTCTGTAGTCTCCTGTCCTGTCTGTAGTCTCCTGTCCTGTCTGTTGTCTCCCGTCCTGTCTGTTGTCTCCCGTCCTGTCTGTTGTCTCCCGTCCTGTCTGTTGTCCCCCGTCCTGTCTGTAGTCTCCTGTCCTTTCTGTAGCCCCATCATTTTTGTCTCCTTTCCTTCTATGGACCTATGGACAGATGGAGGGAAGGAAACAGTCGACTCTTGTGTTTTTCCACACGACTAATTCAGGAAATACTGAAACAACCAAACTGCTCTGACAAACAGCGCCCCCAGAGGAGTTCTACGGAACAACACGTTGGTTACTGACATTCATAGACGAACACTGGTCAACATTCTCCAGCAGGTTTATGAGATGTTATCTCTTTTTTTTTGTTTGTTTTAGTTTGAATCCCAGACTCAGTGGAACATCCAAAGGCTTCACAGGGGGCGCAATAGAGCTATTTAGTTACAATATGTTCATGTTTATTGTGTCAACACCTCTGTATTCTCTACGGGATTTTATGTTGTTTTTTATATATTGAAACTTTAGGTTAATGTGAAAAGACAAACATCAGAAGTTCATGGAGCAGCAGAGACTATTTCTCATTCTTAACATTATCTTGTTCATGTATTAATATTTCATAGTTACGACCTGTGGAAATATGAACTTCCTGTCCCTGAAAACTGGCTGCTGTGTTAGAAACCAGATCTGACCCCGTCTACGGACCAGTCCTGGAAACTAGTCTGACACTTAGTCCCTTCACTTCATCCACACCGATGTTAGAAGCACTCCTGCCCAGTAGGTGGCAGCAGAGTAGTTAAGAATGTCTGACGTGAAGGCGTGCAGTTCATTGCTGACCTTCTGCCTGTGATGGAGGAGTGGACTGGGAAGAACTCCAAGGTCTGTTGAGGGACAACCTTCAATAATGACACAAACATTTCACTTTTATTCCCATAAATTTGCAGTGTTGAAGAGGATGTGACTAATCCAGATTATAAAGTTCTTCTTAATCTCAATTGTTTTCAGTCCTGGTCTGTTCTGACACCATCTGACTGCAGTAGTGGTTGAACGGTCAGTGAACTGTAGATGTTCAGACCCCGGTGTTACTGGACTCTCCAGACCAAGGTCACAGGACTGTTGTCTCTGCTGAGAGGCGGAGTCAATAAACCAACCTCAGCGTGAGGTGTTTCCTACACTGAGCCGTGGATCCAGCCCGGTGAAGACCATGTCCTTTTGGACCCGCTCTTCAGTTTTGCATTGATCAGCATTGAGACACGAGGGAAATGGGTTTTTGTTGCTGATCATTTATGAACATTCCAGTCCAATCCATGGGTCAGATGATTTTATCCAGAGCAGTTCTGTCTACATGAGTCAGACGTCTTGAATCGTGAGCTGTGAACCGACAACCTAAATATCTAAAGAGGAAGGGTTAGTGTTTTTATGTTTCCTTCCCATCTCGTCTAATTTTGCGCTTTTTGTGTCGAGTTCTGCTGTTGTTCTGCCGTCTTCTTCTTCTTCTTCTTCTGTGGTTGGTTCTGTCCTGGTCATGAGGGAACTGTACTTCCTGTCGACTCAGCAGCTTCACCTCAGTCTGACACTTTAATAATCAGTGCAAAGAGACTCATGGGGAGAACTGAGAAGAACTAACCGTCCCTTCTTCTCTTATCTTATCGTTGGAGTCACAGTGTTTGAAACGCACGCCCTGCAGGTCAGCAGAGGTACTGCAGCCTGATGTAGGATGTTTGGTTGTGTGTTGTTTAAGAGTCAGTGGAGCTGAAGAGTTCACTGCACTGTTGCTGCTTAGAAACTGTGTGAAAGTTCAGCTTCATCAAGACCAGACCATGTTACTACTGTCTCACTCTCATCCTGCTCTTCTGTCTGCCTCTCTGATTGGCTCAGGCATCATAGCGTCTCTCATCATCTCCCACCTCGTCTGTCGGCCTCTCTCTCCTTCTCCTCTCTCTCCTTCTCCTCTGTTAGTGAGAAGAGGATACAGTCTGTGTGAATTAATTAGAAATCATTTTAAGAGAAATAATTAATAATTAATTCTACTTTTTCAAATGTTCGTCGACATTCTTGGAACGTCACCACTGTGATGAGTGACACACAGAAGGTTTGACCTCACCTGCTGTCTGCACTGTGTGTGTGTGTGTGTGTGTGTGTGTGTGTGTGTGTGTGTGAGACAGACACTCACACACACTCGCTGCAGGCTTTCTGACAACATCAGTGTTTGACAGACAGACCAGTCTTCATCCTGGGCCCTGGAGTCAGATGCAAACATCATCATCATCATCATCATCATCATCATCATCATCAGTCTGCAGCGTCAGTTGGAATAATCAGATTATTTTTAGCTGTTGACCTTCAGAGCAGATGTTGTATCTTCTGAACACAGACTTTTCCCTGATCGTCTTTGTCCTGCAGGCTCTTCTCCAGCTCCTCGTCTCTGCTGTCTCCATGTGATGAACCATCTGTGGGTTAGTGTTCATATGGAACAGCAGCAGAACTCTGGGGTTCTGGAGTTCACTGTGTTTTGGACTTAGCTCAGACAGTACAGACCAGACCTTCAGACCCAGACTCACTGAAGGCAGATTGATCCACACACGTAACAACTATTGTGTTACAGCTGAACAGGGTTGTGTCTTTACCAACAGGAAGTAGTTTAATGGAGTCACTGAATGTTGGTCCTTAGAACTGTTTGGTTTTTAACAACAGCTGCTTCTCCTTTGTCCTTCATCCACCCTTATTGACGCCCTCATCTCCACCCAGTCCATTATTACATTACAATACAAGTGTGAACAACACACACACACACACACACACACACACACAGCGCCATGACCTGAGTGACTGCAGAAGAATTATTGGATCAAGTTAAATGATTAAAACCAGGAGTGTATATGCTGCAGGATGTCTAGCCATATCCTGCACAGTGGACAATCCTAGAACTGACCAGTGACAAGACTGTCCTTTAAGGTGTGGAGGTTTGAATCCAACTGAACAAACCAATCAAACAGATATTTTCTACATCTGATAATCGTCATCGTCACATTGTCTTGTTTTTCATGCAGTACTGTTGGTCTCCATGTGGTGGCGCTGTTCTTATTCCTCCTCCTCCGTGGATCACAACTGCATCCTTGTTTATTTTTCCGTCAAGTCAGACGTGTCCTGTACGGTGGTGCAGTGATTGGTATCAGTCCCATCACAGCTGACCATCAGATCGTACTGTGTGTTGACAACTGACATTGAACCATTGACTGGTACAGTGTGAGCAGCAGGTGGCGCTGAGATTGGAAATTATTGACCAGTGAAGGTCTGGTTCTGAAAAGCTTGTCGCCGTATTCTGTGATGTATATGATGTGGAGCATCCAGAGCCTCAGAGATCTTTGACACCTGACCAGGTCAATCATCTTGACATGGATGAAGACTTGTGGACAGACAGAGTAGAGGACATGGACAGAATGAAACATTAATCAGAATCAATAAGATGGACATAATGTTAGACATGTCTTCTGTGTGTCCCAGTACCAGCTGACCCATGGACCAGTGGCAGAGTCCTGTGGTTGGTTCTTCTGTTGTCTCTGAACCTTGTTTTCATTTCTTCTCTACACTTGGTGACACAATGACTCCTGACCTTGGCGGTTGTGCTGCTGCCCCCTGTCTGTTTGGACCTGAAACTAATTTCAAACACAGACTCACCTGCAGAGAAGATTCCAGAGAGAAACGTCAGGACCTTTGACTCTCTCACTCAACCAGAAAATGAAAGTCCCTCCTCCTCCTCCTCCTCCTCTTCCTCCTCCTCCTCCTCCTCCGCCTCCTCGGCTGCGTCCAATCACGATTACAGCGCTCTGGTCTGCAGCTCTACATCCATCCTCATCTACACCATGAAGATGATCAGCCTGTCCTCAGCTCTCCTCATCGCTCCTCTCTCTGATTGGCTGACCCGGGGCCGTCCCACAGTGGGTTCTGGGTCCGTGTGAGGACAGAGATAAATGAGACTCTTCAATCCTGGTAGATTCACATCATCATCATCATCATCATCATCATCATCATGTTGTGACAAAGAAATATTTCTCAGAACAGAACATTTTCTGCTCTGATCTTCTCCTCCTCTGGTTTCTTCTTCTTCTTCTTCTTCTTCAGGTGTTTCCACAGTGAATCCTCCTTCTCCATCTCCTCCTGTTCTCTCCATCTTCTACTCTGACTCCAACTTTCTCAGTTCAGCTGTTTGTATCTGTGATGGTGTTATTTCAGTCTTGACCCAAAACTCAAGTCCGTAGTTAAGATGAAGATTTATTTATGTCATGTATGGTAGCTCTAGTTTCACCCCATCCAGTAGATGGCGCCACTGACTCAGCTGCTGGTATGGAGTCTGAAGAGTTCCTTCTCCTCCTCCTCCTCCTCCTCCTCCTCCTCAGCCTGCATCGTCTGCGTCTCCTTCAGTTCGGGTTGATTTACTTTGGTCATGTGACCCTGACTATCGTCGACGCCGTTTCCTGGGAAAACTGCAGTGACCTTTAAATCTCAGCCGTGGGTCAGAGGAGCGATGAAGCTCTCATATCTGCAGAGCCTCAGCTGCTCCTCAAGGGTTGTTATCAGTCAGAACGACTGTCTGCTGGTTCTGTTGTCGACTGTTCCCCTGTTTAGTATTTGCTGTCACCTCCTCTCAGGTTTTTTTTTTCTTCTTGTTTCACAGATAATTAAAGTGAGTCATGTTTGACAGCAGATTTAATAACTTTCCTGTCTCGTCTCATCTCCTCCGTCCTCATCTTCTCTGTAATCATCTCGTCTGCTCCTGATTTCTCTTCATGTTGATCTCGTCATTTCATTTTCTTCCTCCTCCTCATCTGTTACTGCGACTCTTCACTGACAAACAATCACTGACACAAGTCCTTGAAACAAACAGTCAGTTGTTTTCACTCACGGCCTCAGACAAACACGTCACAGTCTTCACTCTGCAGCAGAACTAGAACGCCCAGGATGTCCAAACTACTAGAACGTCCTCTGACGGTCATTTAGACACAAAAATGTCTGATGACTCAACCGTAAATTAAATATTAACTGGTTGATTTTGTGATCATATCTTCAAATACTGAAGTCCTGAAGGTTCTAACGTGACGCTGCCTCTTCTTCACCAGAGCGTTGGTGTGAACGTTACGGCGAACTTCCAGGAGAGCTGCTGTGTGTGGAGCTGGACAAAGAGAGACAGGGTTTAGGAGTCAGTTTGGCCGGGAACAGAGACAGATCTCGTCTCAGCATCTTCGTGGTTGGACTTCATCCTGGAGGAGCAGCCGCTCGAGACGGACGCATCAGGGTTGGAGATGAACTGTTGGAGGTCAGAACCATTCACATTCCTGCACTGCACTCAAAGATGCACCACGGCCCTCTAGTGGCTGTCAGTGTGAAAATAACAAAGAAATAAATAAAACATGTATTTTATGGCCTTTCAAACTGATCAGGATAAAAAAAATCAGAGATGAACTCAACGAGGTCAGAAAACAGTTTGTCTTCATTCTGTTTGGACAAATTCAGCTGCAGCCTGAACCTGCAGCACAAAAATATCTTCAGTCTCTGAGTCAAACATCATCTATAAACATCAGTGGAGAAGACGAGGACGCTGCTGCTGCTGCTGCTGCTGCTGCTGCTGCTGCTGCTGCTGCTGCAGTCATGGCTGATTAAAGCTAAACTCCAATCGTTCTTCAGAATCATTTACACTGTGTTAATTTTTCATCAGTTCTGAGCTCAGTTCATCAATAAATGATCATGTGAGCAGAACGACTGATGGTCACATGACACCACCACTGCATATGCACAGTTCTCAAAGACCGGGTTTGTCCCCGTGTTTGTGTCTTCTGATTCCAAACATCTGGACAAAAAGTCACTGAACTGAATGTGAAGAACAAACTATTATTGAGTTTTTTTCTGCAGCTCCGTCCTCCGTCCTGTCACCTCCTGACACTGACAGCCTATTACATCTGTCCATCAGTCCATCAGTCCATCAGTCTGTCCTCTCTCTGTGCTCAATCGTCACAGATTCAGGTTTGATGAGAACTCCTGGTCAGACTAAGAGGACAGTTAACGTGACGAGCAGGACACTAACAGACCCTGCCCCGTCTCCACCCCCCGGTCCACCATTCTTCTGTCCTGTCTCTCGATCTCCCTCCCTGTCTCACCCGTCCCTCTCTCCTCCTCCTCCTCCTCTCATTACTGCAGTGTCAAAGGCTTCATGAAATATGGATGTTGAGTTCAGCTGAGCCTGAAATGTTTCACCCATCCCAATCACACATTACTGCACACAATACACACACACACACACATATACATATTAATGAGGACACACACACACAGACACACACACACACACACTCTTCAGGATCTGGTTTTATGTTGAAGATTTTTTTGGATGGATTTCAGTAAAATGTTCAACTTCATACACAAGTGTGTGTGTGTGTGTGTGTGTGTGTGTGTGTGTGTGTGTGTGTGTGTGTGTGTGTGTGTGTGTGTGTGTGTGTGTGTGTGTGTGCGTGCGTGCGTGCGTGCGTGCGTGCGTGCGTGCGTGCGTGCGTGCGTGCGTGCGTGCGTGCGTGTGCGTGTGTGTGTGTGTGTGCGTGTGTGTGTTCAACTGCGCCAGTGAATAACTATTGATTTAACAGTAGTGGTTGATCCGTGGCTTGCGGCCCTCCTGGTGAACGCTCCCTCAGCTGAGAGGACGGTCTTAGTTGGATCTCTGTCTCCAGTCTGGTGTGGGTGGAGTCCAGCTCTGTCCTCTACAGTGTCTGATGACGTCTTCCTGTCGTTTGTCCCACAGATCAACAACCAGATCCTCTATGGGCGGAGCCACCAGAACGCCTCCGCCATCATCAAGAGTGCTGCGCCCAAGGTGAAGCTGATCCTCCTCAGGTAGGACCATCACAGAGTCCTTGGTACTGATGTCTGTGGTTCACCAACTGGCCACTAGGTGTCAGTAATAATGGAGCTTGGTTGAGTTTGTTTCTTGTAACTAGGAAAACTTGAATGTTGGGGTCCTGGTATGAGAGGCTCTTGTCTTGTCTTTGTCCTGGTACGGTACACCGGCCCAGTGATGGTCCCGGTCCGACTGTATCTGCAGCTGGTCCTGTTGCTCCAGGTAATAAGGAAAAGGAAGGAAATCCAACTTCTTGTCGTTGTGTTCTACACCACTGCATACAACCAGGTGTGGGTGGAGACGGTGCCTCATCACTGGACCTCAGTGGAAACATGACAGTTGGTAGATTCGAACCTGGAACCCTCTGGACCCAGGGTGAGGTTCAGACCACAGACAGGATGGTGTGGAATGATGCAGCTCTGCAGACTGGAGGAGAACTTTTCAAGGGTGGAGCGCCTCCATCAGCCTCCATCACTACTGTGTACGGTGCTGTGGTGCTGCGGTCTACAGGGCAGTTTCACAGAGGAAGGACGGTAGTTTCTTGATGAGATATGAATGCAGTTGTGGTGAAAGTCCCCCGTCCACCGTCCCCAGATCTGTCCCAGCTCCTGGTCTGTAGAGTCTTCACCAGCAGAAGGTGAAAGACTGTGATAAGGAGAGGAAGAAGAAAAGTCTCTGTTTAATAAACACTTCACATTCTCTCCCCCTGAACTCTCCCTCCCTCCCTCCCTCTCTCTCTCTCTCTCTCTCCCGCCGTCTCTCCCTCTCTTTATCTTCTCTCCCTCCCTCTCCGGCCCCCCCTCCCTCTCTTGTGTCCTCTCTCCTCGTCACGTCCTCAACAACAGAAGTCAAAAACAACAGCAGTTCCTTCAACTTTAACTGTTTCATCTCCACCCTCACCTCACTGGGGTCAAACATGAATTTCTGTTTTTATGACCTGGTCATTTATTTAGGACCTGGACCAGGACCAGGTTCTGGAGGTGGTCTTCTGGTCATCATCGTCATCATCATAGGATCATAGGATGGAGTTCAGTAACAAAGTCTCATGGCTCTGGTTTGAATTTGGAGTTAATGAAAGACCACCCTGGAGGAGACAATTCTTTTTACCTTTAAAGGCCGCGTCCTTGGGGACACAACAGGAGCTGAGGACAGTGTAGCTCTGCAGGTGAAGATTAAATTCTCCCCCCTGCTCCTCCTCCTCCTCCTCCTCCTCCTGCTCCTCCTCAGCTCTGGGCAGAAGGAATTGATTTGCAGCTTTGAAAAGAGTCGTGTCTGTGTTTTCACCGAGGTTTCATTAAAACTGAAGCCCTGTCCCCCCCATCCTCCCTCTGTCCCCCCCAGGTCAGAGTAGCTGGTTCTGGGTCAGAGGATTCTCTGCTGGTCCGTCTGAAACACCACTGGTTCTGGTTCATGTTTAAATCAAATTCTGATTCTTTTTTTTCTTTCAAATGCCGATCAACTGGGAATTGAACCCAGGACCCAGGGCACAGATTCTAACCGCTACAGGACTGGACCCATTGTGTCATGTCTCTGCAGCAGACCATGGGCAGTGAGACTGGTCCCCTCCATGTCTTCAGTTTCAGTAAAATCTCAGCAACAGAAGCAGAAATGAGGACAAACGGGCGAAAATGAGGCCACGCAGCAGTGATGGGGGCAGAAAAGTGGACCTGAATAAACGCTGTCCCTGAGTTGAGTGAGGTCATCATGGCCACTGCAGGGGGGAGGGGGCGGCGGTCTAAATAAAGTCACTGCTGATGATGTCATTAGTCTGAGAGAGTGGAGTCAACACACAGAGACTGAGGAAAGAACTGGTATCAAAGACATCACTGCCTTACACCAGGGGTCGCTGTTGGCTCACTCTCTGTCCCCGTCACTTTTATTACATCTGTAGAATTTCACTGAAACTTCTGTGGAACCGAACTCAGACCTGGTCCAGGACAGTTTCAACTTTCTGGGACTGTGGTCAAACACACAGGGAACTCAGCTCTGCCCCCTAGAGAATGGATTGTATAACAGCAAACATTGAACAGACGTCACAATGAATGTGTTTGTGTCTGTGGTTAAAGACAACAGACAATGAAACCTGTCAGACTTGAGACGTGAGGTCATGTTTTTACTAGATTATAAAGACCATGGACAGTGAGACCATGGACAGTGAGACCATGGACGGTGAGACCATGGACGGTGAGACCATGGGCGGTGAGACCATGAACAGTGAGACTATGAGCAGTGAGACCATGGACAGTGAGACCATGGACAGTGAGACTATGAGCAGTGAGACCATGGGCGGTGAGACCATGGGCGGTGAGACAATGGGCAGTGAGACCATGGACGGTGAGACCATGGGCGGTGAGACCATGGACAGTGAGACCATGGACAGTGAGACCATGGACAGTGAGACCAAAGACCCGACAGATTCAGATCCTTGTCATATTCATGGGTGGAGAACAGATTCTTTCTTCTGAAGGTGTCTCTTGTCTCCTCTCTGAGTGAAGACGCTGATTTTGTTCCGTCTGCGTCAGGTTCTTGTTCCGACCGTGTTTGAACCCCTCACCCTCAGGTCACTTGAATATTTCCTCCTGCTGTGACTCCTCTTCCTGCTCTGATTGAATCCCAGCGGCGGTGCGGTGGTGCGGTGGAGCAGCAGCGGCTCATCCTCTGTTCAGTCAGGTGACAAAAACTGGTTAGAGTTGTGTCCGTGCTCAGAGATTTGTCCCAGGGTGGGGGTCGCCGAGGAGATGAGTGATGGTGGTGTCAACAACAGAGCGCGTCCTCGTCCTTCTGTCTGTCTCTGTGGCCTCACGGCCAAAAACAACCAAACAAAAATAAATGGGTGGAGGTTCTCAGCTCAGGGGTGGAGGTGTGTGTGGTGGAGGAAACACAGCAGGTCCACAGGTGAAAGCACTGAGGTCTGGAGGTGATTTATTTTTCATCCTTCAACCTGTGTCAGATCCTGGAGCTTCAGGAAGGCAGAGACCGCAGTGTGTGTGTGTGTGTGCGTGTGTGCGTGTGTGTGTGTGCGTGTGTGCGTGTGTGTGTGTGCGTGTGTGTGTGTGTGTGTGTGCGTGTGCGTGTGTGTGTGTGCGTGTGTGTGCGTGTGTGTGTGTGTGTGTGTTGTCAAGTTGTTCTGCATCTGTTGAGAAAAAAAATGTAAGTTGACAAATGTTGACAGATTTGTCCAAACTGATGGATGAGGAATCATCTGGAAAGGTCAAAGATGGAGCTTGATCCATGAATCAGTTCTCACATCTTCATGAATGGGCTGTGACTCCTAGTGGTTGATTTCTTCTTCTCCTCCTCTGGTCTGGTCTCTTCTTCTTCTTCAGGTGTTTCCACAGTGAATCTTCCTTCTCCATCTCCCCCTGTTCTCTCCATCTTCTACTCTGACTCCAACTACCGCCATGTCCTCCCTCACTGCATCTCTCAATGTCCTCTTTGTCTCCTACCTGGTAGCTCCATCTCTTTCTTCTACCAGTGTGTCTCCACTGTCCAAACCATCTCCGTCTGCTCCTGTGATTTCGTCCCAGTTTCTGTCAAACCAGTGTCACTGATCCAGGGTCAGTCTGGACAAACAGATCTTTGAGGATTTGCAGCTTCTTTCAGACTCTAGGAAAATGGAAATGGAAAACTCTCAAAGGTCCAGAGTTCCAGTTCCATCAGTCACAACTACAGCAATGGTTGTGCAGAGTACACACCAGTACATCCACCCTTCATCCACCCTTCATTCATTCCAGCCTTATTTTCTTCCCTCCTTCCACTGATTCCTCGTTCCTCTTCAACTGATCCCAGATCTGGTTCCTCTTTGGAGGCTGTGATTGGACCAAGGACACAGAATTAATTTATTTCCTGTAATTAACTTTTTTATGAGGAAGTTTTAATCAGACACTAGATGTCCTCGTTGGACAGAACCATCTGATCATCAGTCTTTAATGGACAACAGCAGACGGTTTCCTGTTCTTTAATGAACATCAGCTGCTCTTCACAGGCGCCCAGTCAGTCACTGGGTCAGTGGGTCGGTCAGTGGGTCGGTCAGTGGGTCGGTCAGTGGGTGCTGAGTTCCGTGGGTGGAGCTGAAGGAACCATCAGCATCACTTTATTTCAGTGGACTCAGTCTGGGGTTTCTTTGATTTAATGAAGTTAATAATCAATAATTACAGCGACTTCATATTTTTCTTCACTTTTCTGAGAACCTTCCGTCTCAGTCCAGTTACAGACCTGCTGCTGAGAAGGTGCTTATCAACCTGGAGGTGGCGCTGGTGAAAATGTATACTATTAGAGATTAGAGACATTAGAGATATAGAGAGACTGCAGTGGTCACTGTCTCACCACTGTCTCACCACTGCTCCACTTCACGTCTGTCCAGTCTGCTGTCTCACAGCAACACACACTCAACTGAACCAGTCAGGACTCTGTCCCTTTGAACACAGCACCGTCAGATCTCACCACCATCAACACCACCACCATCACCATCATCACCACCATCATCACCTCCATCACCAGCTCGATGCTCACATCTCACCACAGTGATTAGTATAAAAGTGTAACCCTGACCCATTTGGAACTCCACTCTTCTCCTTCTTCTCTGTCTGTGCAGAAATGAAGATGCCATTGACCAGATGGCCGTCCCTCCATTCCCCACCCCCCCAGCTGCCCCTGCCCTCAGTCCCGTCAGCCCTGAGGTAAGAACATTGGTCCATTAACAGCAGGTTCTGGTTGTTGTCAGTGAATGAGTCCAAAGAACTGTTCCAGTCGATGACACTGTATTTGAAAAAACAAAACTTCACTCCTGCCTCAAACCTGTTCATGTTAAATGGACGTCATTCCTACCAGTGACCACTAGGGCGACGTGCACTGTGTGACTTGACCACAGTTGTTTCAGTGTTACGGCGTTCAGGCCTCAAGTTTTGTCTCAGTCGTGCGACTGGACAAGAAATCATCGCCTCAACGATCGAACATGTCACTGATTTAACCAGGATTTTTTACCTTCAACTAAATTAACCCTTTAATCAAAGCTACGTTCATGTGTGTGTACGTTGTTGTATTTGTGATCAAGTGGTCAAAATGACCACTAGAGGACTTCAGTGACGTCTCTGTGTGTTTCAGTCCGTCTCCCCAGGTCCTCCTGCTGCCCCCGCCCCCACAGATGGACCCTCCCCTCCTGAGAGTCTGCCCCTCCCAACATCAGCATCCGTAAACACACTGGTCAGTCTCAACACACACATTAACACACACACACACACACACAGGCAGAGAGACAGTGAAGTTTGTGTTTGTCTTCTGAACAGGACAAGTCAACTGACAACAACAGAAATAAAACCTTCAACAGCGCCCCCCAGAGTCAGAGAGAGGCTGACGACTTCAAAAAGGTACAGTTACAGACGGACAAACCTCAGTCTCATCTACAGACATCAGTGTCTCTGTCAGGGTCCTTACCCTCAGATTTGTCCTCATTAGACTAAGAGAGACTTATGTCTCCTCTACTGCCCCCTACTGTTCCACCAGGCTGCTTCAACAGCCTCCAGTAACGTGTGTGTGTGTGTGTGTGTGTGTCCAGTCCCACAGACCCCACAGCTCCAGTAAACAAACCTCCACCACTCCTCCTCCTCCACCTCCTCCTGCTCCTCCTGCTCCTCCTGCTCCTCCTGCTCTGATCAGCCCTGATCTTCAGGCTGCAAACAAAGGTAAAAAGTCAAACCATTCTGTTTTTATAAACTCCACAGACAAAGAAGAACATGAAAAAAATCTGGTTTGGATCACATCATTTTTCCTTCTTCCCTTTTTCTTCTTGTACTTTTCCTCCTCCACCTCCTCCTCTTCTTCCTCCTGCTCCTCCTCCTCCTCTTCTCCTCTTGTTCTCCTCTCCCCTTTTCTTCGTCTTTCTTCCTGTCAGATCCATCTTGCTGTGCTGTGGTTCCTGGTCAGGAGACAGTGTTGGAGATCTGTAAAGGTCGATCAGGACTAGGACTCAGCATCGTGGGAGGAAGAGACACACAACTGGTAGAACACACACACACACACACACACACACACACACACACAGCTCAAGCTGCATCATCATCATCATCATCATCATCATTATTATTATTATTATTATTGTCTGAAAACAGATGTATTTAGTGGAGAACAGGTTGAGTTCTCCTGACTGTGGAGCAGACAGTGAAGGTAGCTCCAGCTCAGACTCCTCCTCCTTGTCTCCTTGTGTTGTTGTTGTCAGGACGCCATCGTGATCCATGAAGTCTATGAAGAAGGAGCAGCAGCTAGAGATGGACGACTGTGGGCAGGAGACCAGATCCTGGAGGTAATGGTTGGTCAGAACGTCAGTCAGTAGTCACCTTCATCAGTCATTGGTCATCGTCTATAGTCAGTAGTCAGTAGTCTGTAGTCTGTAGTCTGTAGTCAGTAGTCTGTAGTCTGTAGTCTGTAGTCTGTAGTCAGTAGTCAGTAGTCAGTAGTCTGTAGTCTGTAGTCTGTAGTCTGTAGTCAGTAGTCTGTAGTCTGTAGTCTGTAGTCTGTAGTCAGTAGTCACCTCCATCAATAGTCAATTCATTGGATTCCGTCAGACTGAGACCAAACGTCTCTGTCCGTCCAGGTCAATGGTGCGGACCTCAGGGGTGCCTCCCATGAGGAGGCCATCGCTGCCCTCCGTCAGACACCGTCCAAGGTCTGTCTGACGGTGCTGAGGGACGAGGCTCAGTACAGGGACGAGGAGAACCTGGACATATTCCAGGTGGAGCTGCAGAAGAGGAGCGGACGAGGACTGGGTCTGAGCATCGTCGGCAAGAGGTCTGTGGTGATGGGACATAGGTGAAAGGACGCATGGTCTGGACCTGACGTGTCTCTCCGTGTTTGTGTGTCAGGAGTGGGAGTGGCGTCTTTATCTCTGAGGTGGTCAAAGGGGGCGCTGCTGAGCTGGATGGTCGTCTGATGCAAGGAGACCAGATTCTGTCTGTCAGTGGAGAAGACACCAGACACGCCTCCCAGGAAACGGTTGCAGCCGTACTGAAGGTCACACACACACACACACACACACACATTAACACTTCCTTCCTTTTCCTGACATGTGACCTTCTAGTTCAGATCAGTGATTTCCAACCACTGAGCCTCATTGGCCACTTGGTGGCCTAATGGTTAAGGAAGCGGACCTGGGTCCACAAGACCCCCGGTTTGAATCCCCCTAAGTTACCACTGAGGTCCACTGATCATGGCACCGTCCCCACTCACAGCTCAAAGTTGGACACTGTTCACTTTGGTGATGGGTTAAAGACAGAGGTGACATCTGGTCGTGTGCAGTGGAGTGAATCACAATGTCAAGATGACAAGGAGTTTGATTTCCTACTGTGTTCCGTGCAAAATCAATCACTTTCACTTGATTAATCAATTTTTAACAATAACATTCTTTGCTCATCAAAATTTATAAAGTTGGAACAAATGAACCCCCCACTAGGTGGCAGTAGATTGCTATAAAAATAATCTAAAATGGAAACTCTGGTCTCAATTCTTTGTTCAGCTTCCTCTCCTCTCCTTGTTTCACACCTCTTTGGGAGTGCTCTGGCGCCCCCCAGTGGCGTCATGCTTCACTCTATCCAACCTAAAAACTTCTCCCCATAACTAACTTTGTGTGTGTGTTTCAGTGCGCTCGGGGCGGGGTCCAGCTGGAGCTCGGCCGACTCAAGGCTGCGTCCTGGATATCATCCAGACGCATCTCACAGGGAAGCCAGGTGTGTGTGTGTGTGTGTGTGTGTGTGTGTGTGTGTGTGTGTGTGTGTGTGTGTGTGTGTGTGTGTGTGTGTGTGTGTGTGTGTGTGTGTGTGTGTGTGTGTGTCCATTGTCAACCTATGGCAGCTGTAAATGTGTGTGTCTCTTTATCTCAGATGAGTCATGTGAGTGGAAACAGCTCAGCTGTTGTGGCTCCGCCCTCTTTAACTTCTGACCCTCCTGTGACGACGCCCCCCACCACACCCCAGCCCTTAAACAACAACAAGTCCAGCTGTGACATCACTTCCTGTCAGGACAACTCAGGTACAGGAGTTGATTCAACTGAAAACACAGACTTGAATTCTGTAAAAATGTTTCTATCATGAGGTTGATTAAAAAATAAAAGTTAATATTCTTCTCTTTTTCCTGTGTGTGTGTGTGTGTGTGTGTGTGTGTGTGTGTGAAGGGGAGGATCCAGGTGTTCGTACCGTGTCCATCACCAGAGTAAGACTTTATTTTGGGTTGATTTGCTGAAGTGATGAATATTCTTCCTGCTCCTCCGTCCTCATGTCCATGTGTCCTCCTCTCTCAGGATGTCACCGACTCCCTGGGTGTGAGTATAGCAGGGGGGAAGGGCAGTCCTCTGGGAGACATCCCCATCTTCATCGCCATGATCCAGGCCAACGGAGTGGCCGCCAAGACGCAGCAACTCAAGGTGGGACAATGCTGCAGAGACAGAGGCGTCCACTGTCCACCACACTTGTTCTACTGAGCCATGAAAACTGTGTGTGTGTGTGTGTGTGTGTGTGTGTGTAGGTTGGCGACAGGATCGTCAGCATTAACAGTCAGTCTGTGGACGGTCTGTCCCACAGTGAGGTGGTCACCATGTTGAAGAACAGCTACGGGAACATCAACCTGGAGGTACCACATGACTCACCTTCCTGTATTAGTTTTAGTTTCTGTCTCAGTTGGACCTTTGATAAAACACAGACCTGTTCAGACTTTGTCCCTTAAATTGTCTCCACTGTATGAACGATGTACATAAATGTCATTTTACATCACATGTGCCACCAGGTGGCAGCAGACACCAACATCAGTGCTATAGCCACACAGGTGGAGAATTTGTCCAACAGTTCCAGTCTGTCAGCCAGTACTGAGTCTCACAGTGGAGAACCAGAGTGAGTCCACACACTCTGTCTGTCTCCCCCTCTCTGTCTGTCTCTTCCTCTCTGTCTGTCCCTCTGTTGACCTTGTGTCTGTCTGTTCAGGGGTCCCCGCCCACGCAGCATCACCCTGGAGAAAGGATCTGAAGGCCTGGGCTTCAGCATCGTGGGAGGGTTTGGGAGTCCACATGGAGACCTGCCCATCTACGTGAAGACCGTCTTCAGCAAGGTCTCCACTTTGGATGCAGTTACAATGTGTTTCAATGTGATGATGAAATAGTGAAGACATTGTAATCCCTACACTCCTATCTGCTCAGAAGGTTCTCAGGGCTGATCCTTGATGAAGTCCCACCTCCACCTTAAAGTCTTCTGTCTTTCAACATCTCACCTCACCAGTAGTGTTGGACTGGTCTCAACACTTTTGTCTCCTGTGTTCCAGGGAGCAGCTGCAGTTGATGGACGTTTAAAAAGAGGCGACCAAATCCTGTCAGTGAATGGAGAGAGCCTCCAGGGGGCGACACACGAGCAGGCGGTGGCTGTGCTGAAGAAGCAGAAAGGAAGTGTCACCCTGGACATCCTGTCATAACATCAGCTGCTGTGACTGCGACACGAACATCTCAACCATAGAGCGTAAGAGAAGAGGATGTTGCTTCAGAAGGGGAACCTGTTGAGAATAGTCGTTTGCCACCAGGGGGCGACTGCAATGGACATGATGATGATTAGTAGACTAGGATTAACTAGAGTAAGTAGTTGGGATCGCAGGCCCTTCTATAAAAGTAAAGAAATTGTCAATATTGAAATCCCATTTAGAGGAAAGTGGGATTTTGAACGTTCTTCTGGTCAAAGTTTGAACTTCAGGTTGAAGGTGAAAAAGTGAAGCCATTTCTTCTGTACAGTCTACGGTCACATCATCCTGGACAGGAGATGTTTGCACTTCTCAACAGAATCATAAATATATGTCCAGCATGGCTACACCAGCATCAGCAGCATCAGAACCTACTGTATGACCAGAGCAGCCTGGGACCAGCGGTCCATGTCAAGAATGTTCTGGAACAACATGGGACTTCCACTTCCTCCATCAGCATGACGCAGGACGCTGTGACCACAACGAGAAGATCGCCGGTGCCGCTGCATGTCCAAGCTTAGCTCCGCCTCTCAGTTAACTGACTGATTAGCTTAGCCTTTAGCCACTGATTCAGCATAGTTGTTGTTGATGTCCCAGCGGTCGTGGACACTGGTGTCGCATCTGCCTTCACCAGAAGGTGGCATCAGAGCAAACATCAGCATGTGGCCAAAAATACAGGGAGGGACCGACATCTGTCCAGTCTGTGGACGAGTGAGGACGGAACCTCCAGCCATGTGGACTCACGACAGGATGGAGTGGAGACTGAGGTCAACTCAGCCGGGACGTCCAGTCTCTTAGATTCAGTCGCTGCAGCTTTTAAAGAAAATCATTAAAAAACTTCACTTTAATCTTTGTTTCTATTTTCACCCTGTAATTATTGAACGTGCACTGAATAAATAGATTGATGTCACATTTGAACAAACTGTTGCATCTTCTATCTCACTGGAGGATTTCATTCAGTCACTCTGAATAAAACAGCACCCCCTGTAGGATTGAATCATTCATTTCTCTCCAGATCTGAGACTTAACGTAGTCAAAGGAGACCAGGTTCCGGGTCAGTCCACGGTCAGTCCACGGTCAGTCCACAGGTCCTCAGTCTACTGTAGAGTCTGAGAGTGAAAAACAACTTCCTCAGCAGAAGTCACACAGGAGCAGAACCTCCCTCTACCGCCCCCTGGAGGAGCTCTCAGTGTTATGTAGAGGGAGTGAATGACTCTCCAGACTGGAACCCCGCCCCAGTGGTTAACTCACAGCCCTGACGGTTGGTGAGGGTGAGTGGTCTTAACTGCTTCACCTTCATTCATCTTCTGTTTTACTGTGACATCCCATAGTCCCTTGCGTTCTGTGGGTTGTGTTTTTCACGTTTCTCCTCTGTTTTTGTGTGAAACTCGTTTAATTATTAATGACCTGAATCTTTCACTGAACTGTTGAACCCATGACTCAGCATCTGTTACACAGTCATTTATTGGTCAAAACATGGATCATGTGATGGATGGCGGTTCATCGCCTCAACTGCTGTGACTTTGACATATAATAAGTCAACAATGGTTCTGATTGGTCCGACATCTTCATCATCATCATCATCATCGCTGACAGCTGATTTGATCTCCTGGTACAGTAACTTTATTTTTAATTCTGTTCCTGTCAGAGTCTCATTGTCTTTGTCAGGCTGGACGGCCAATGGGATCCTTCCATTTGGTCACATGGACGTGACTCTGTCTTCAGTGTTGTCCATCACTATGTTGTTGAAGGCGTTCTTGTCCTCGTGGCTCCTGGAAACAACCGGATGAAAGACAAACATGTGAGACCTGGTCTTAGAACAGACTGTTCATGTCCACGGTCACATGACCACAGTCCTCAACTGGCCCTCGTACCTGACCATGTTCAGGGAGATGTTGTCCATGTTGTTGGTCACCACAGGGTCCTTGTCTCTCGAGAGGGAGCTCGGTGCTGACCTCACCCTGAACAAGGACAGGAAACAGATCAGTACCAGCTGTGAGCGTGTGTCGGACCAGGAAAAGACCAGGACAAGGACCCGGTCATCAGCTCATCAGGTCAAGGTTCTGTTTTTTTACCTGGATATTTATTCAATTTAAGCATTTATAAAAGAACAGTAAATAAAATAAAAAAAAAAAGATTTGACCAAAAATCTATAAAAAAAAAAACCCACTCTGACCATCGAGCCACTGTGGAACTGTTACAACTGAAGAAGACAACAAATCAAGACCAGTTAGCAAACAAAACTGTCAGGAAAAAACTAGATCCCACGGTGCAACATCAAACATGAAAAATGATTGGAAATTAAACTGAATTTCAATTGGCTGAAACTGGGCCTGATTATTTGAACACAACGCAGACAAACTCACAGGAATTGAAGAAATTCTTACTCTACAGATTCTCTTCTTTAGTTTTTATAGGCATCTCCTGCCATCTAGTGGGATAAAGTATAATTGTTCTGCCTGTCACTGGTCCAACAGTGACCTGCCGTTCTCCCCACTGACAGACCTGAGGACCTGAGGACCTGAGGACGTGTCCTAAAAAATCTTAATGAGGCAAGTTCAAATCCCAGTCAGGGCAGTTACCCTGCAGGAAGGTTCGGTGGTGCAATGTATTTTGGGTGGCAGTTGTGGATCAGCATGGGTGGATGTGTTAGAGTTGTAGTCAGTACAGACTCTTGACATGATGTCACTCATATCCAGTATCTGTGAGGACAGCGCCTCCATCTGTCTGTTCAGGGTAGTGACTGAGGTTTGTCAGCGTCCTGGGTTAAAAAAATCTTTTTTTTTTGTTAATAGGACGATATCGACTCATAAATCCAAAAATCAATCTTTTTTTTCCTTCTTTTCCCAACAACTTTACATGAACTCATGCACCGCAGGTGATTACGTATTTACGTGGTTATGTGCGAGTTAACAAACTTAAAACAAATGTAAAAACAACATTGCACTAAAATCTAAATCTAGAGTCTGCCTCGTAATTTTGGGTCAAGTCATGTTAAATAAAAAATGCATGATGGATGTTCAATAAAAAATGCCTGATGGATTAATATGACTGCCTTGAGTAAATTTGTGATGGAAATAAATGTAAAAAAAATAAATTTTTTTATTAGCAAATGGATTAAGTTTCAATTTTAGCTGAGAATAATGTTGGTACCAAACTATAATTGATATGACAAAAAACTGAATCGAGAACCGAAGTGAATCGTGAATTGGATCGAATAGAACCCATGTGAATCGAATCGAATCGATTTAGAAAATTTGAATCAATTAGTGTCAAACCAACCTCTTTGTCTCCTCACACCAGGCCTTCTTCATCAACAGACCCACAAAGGACAGGAAGAGGAAGACGCCCACAGCGATGAGACCCGTGGCCCACTGAGGCAGGAGGCGTTCACTGACCTGAAACTGGGCTGGACCTCGGGATTAAACCCAAAAAGAAAGGTTTTCTCACAGGTGACACAGACACAGACGGACGTTAAACCTCAGCTGGTTAAAATAACTACAGTTTATTTATGAAGGAAGTTGGGAATTTATTAATAATATTTTATCTGGTTAATATTTCATCATTCATTTGAATTATCAACAGACTTATGAAAACACATAATAATGAATAATATGTGTTGTTATTATTGTAGTGTAAATATTTCACATTATTGAAATGTAATAAAATATAATTGTCTTAAAATAAGCCTTTGAATGTGTTTTTGACGTAACCATAGTAACTTGTCCACTGTACAGTAGTTCTGTCATGACTTTACCTGACTCTGCTGTTGTCCCGCCCACCGTCAGCAGCAAACAGGAAGTCAGTGCAGAGATTTTCTCCATTTTCAGCTTTTGGTAGAATAAAAAAAATAAAATAAAATAAAAATAGAAACAGGAAGGTGGAGGAAGAAAAACTGTCTGGACCAGACGAGGAACGAAGCGAGAGTGTGTGACGACGACGGCTGTGTCTCACACACACAAACACACACACGCCTTGGCTTCATTAATGTTTAACTCAGACCAACAATAAAAGTCCAGTTTATAACTGACCAGGAAACAGTTTTATTTTTTTAACTTGGAAAAACAGACTTCACTGATTTACATGGACTTTATATCACAAACCTGGTTAATCTGTAATCTGATCTCTACACTAATCTCTCTTCTGCTCGTTGTATATGTTTATAATACTTCTATACAAATATACATGTAGGTCTACAGTATATATGTAGGTGTATGTGGTAATTTGGAAAAATAACTACATGAAAGAAGCAACACAGCCAATAATTCTAAGAAGGAATTGAAGAAAGAGACTTATTTTGTCAAACTCTTTTATTAAACATCGACTTCTAAAAGAATCCTTTTTTTCCCACATCCTCTGACAATGTATTTATATTTATTGGTTATATTAATAAAAGAGTAAAGTATAATTATTCAGATAACAGTGATTACATTTTTGTGAGTTTTATAGCGCCCTCTGCTGGCTGTGGCCATAATGAAGTAAATGAAGAAGTAAAGAAGTTTTGTTCATCTTTGTTTTTCATAGATGAAAATAAAACGAGTAGATGATAAAAACTGACACCATAATAGAATCTAACAATGACGGTGTTTTCGGTGTTATTGCGGAACACTGCCCTCTACAGGAGGATGCAGGTGGCCGAGGGCTTTTCATTCAACATGAGGGCGAGGTTGAACTGGGCTGGGTTGAAGTTCTGCAGCTCAGACTGGCGTGCTCGCTCCTCCTCCTCGCTCCTCTCCCTGGAGGTGACCCTGTAGTGGGCCTTGACGTTCCTCAGAGGGTTGTAGTCCGGGCTGACGTGCTCTGGGCAGCGGAACACCTCCCTGATGACGCAGCCCTGCTGGGACAGGGCCACGAAGCCGTTCCTGTGGGTCAACATCCGGACCACGGGGGCATAGACGTACTGGACCAGCAGGAGGTTCCCTGGAGCAGGAGAGACAAATCGGTGAGAACCAAGACTGAAGTGGTGGTCTGCACCACCTGGGTGGTCTACGTCAGTGTGTCAACAACTCTGGGCTGGACAAGTGTTGACTGGACAGAAGTCACCACCAGGGTTTGATGTAAGGCAAGAACACTATCCACTGATCAAACCAATGTTACTGGGTCAAATCCCACTGCCCAGTTTTTCTGTCTCCAGTTTCACTTCTTCTCTAACTGCAGATGCAGTGACGTCCCAGTGTCTCTGACCTGATGATGAGGAGGAGGACACTGAGACCACGGTCAGACTGAGGTATGTGGTTATGACTGTAGTATCACAGTATATTGCAGTATATTCTGCAGTATCTTTGTCCTTTTATTGTTTTAAGATTTGTATTGACAGATGCCAATACACCCCTCTAGTGTCCACTAACAGAACAGCGACTTGACGCTGACTTTAGTTCACGTCATTGTTGGCGTCTGTACTTCTTTGTTTTTTGTCTTCACATGAACATTGTTGATGGACATACCGTGGACCACGTCCCAAACTTTGACAGTTCTGTCCTTCGATCCAGTGAAGACGAACTGGTCACTGTCAGCGAAGGCAGCACAGAGGACGCCCTCGAAGAAGAAACCCTACGACAGTGATGTACAAGCAGTGGCAGTATTACACACATATACTACTGTAGTACTACTGTAGGTGTTGGGTTACTACAGTACTCAGTAGTATCTGCTGAACAATGATGTCATTTTTCTGACAGGATCAACTCTGCTCCAGTTAAGACTTTATTCTTAAATATCTGGGTTTTTAAAAGAGACACATAGATAATTAAAGACGTCCAATGTTAATATTCAGCCGATCTTGTCCAAACACATTATTTCTGATACTGATATTATAATATTTTATTATTTAGAGTTAGGGTTATGAGTCATAATGACATAATTTCAAAGAGCTGGAATGCTGCCATCTAGTGACTTGTATATTAATATACACCTGTTTATCTCCAAAACTATGTATAGGACACAGATCATATAGTGAAAAAACATCATTGCAAGATGATTCTTCTAGAACCAGAACCAGACCAATACCACTGGTCATCCCATAATAACTAACTAACTATTAAAGACTCAGAACAGTTTCACTCATTGACCTTGTACTCCATGGTGTGGTCCAGGGCCACGGGACTCAGGGACCACAGTCTCTGGACGGCGTCTTCCGACCCCACCAGGGCGTGTGTCCCCCAGTTACTGGCTGTGACGCAGGTGATTCTGCTGTGATGAGGCTCTAAAGCCGAGCTGCCGCCGTCCCTGAGGTCATGGAGGGTGACCTCCCCGCCGCTGGTGCCGTACAGCAGCCTGCGATCGGGCAGCAGAGCCATGGAGGACAGCGGGGACTGGAGGAGGGACAGGGTGGACCTGTGAAGAGGCCCCTCCACCGTGGGGAAGCTGTCTCTGGTGGTGATCTCATACAGACACACGGCGTCCTCGTAGGCCACGGCCACGTGTCTCTCCTTGGAGTTGACGGCCAGACTCAGGACGCTGCAGAGACTCTCGGGCGGGGGGATGCACAGGGTCTCCTGGGGAATGTTGAGGGGGTAGATGAGGACGGTGCCAGAGGTTAGGCCACAGAAGAGAAGACGCTTGTTCTGGGCTATCTCCAGACAGCTGACCTCGGCCGAGACGGACAAACGCTCGGAAATACAACCTGCAGGGACGGACGGAGTGAGGTCACTCGGCCTTCATCTTCACCATCATCATCATCATCATCATCATCATCATCATCATCACTGACCAGTGTGGTTGTTCCAGCTCACCACTTCCATCTCGCTCTGCTCTCGGACAAAGAAAATGTGATCGCAGTCTTTGGTGATGGCGACGTGAGCGCAGCCCACGGGAATGTGGTCGATGGGTTTGAAATCTGGGTCATATTTCAGGTTCCACATTTGGACGCAAGCAGCAGCTGCTGAGGCCGAAACCACGAAACCTTTGTACAACAAAAGTGAAGAGACAGGAGAGTGTGATCCACAGAGAGAGTCCAGCAGAGCCCCGGTGGTCATGGACCAGATCTGTGGAGACACACACACCAATCCTGCCAGATCAGCCCACGGCCAAGAAAAAAACCTTCTCTGAGCTTTGAGTTGGTGCGGTTCTGACCCGTATGAGTTGGTCTGCAGCTCCTGAGAACAACTGCCGTCCATCTGAGGATAAACAGGCGGACAGAACGATGTCGTTGTGCGTCAGGTTGAGAAAGTTGTCCAGAGAGTCTGTGTCCAGGTTGAAGAGCCGCAGAGTCAGGTCAGAACCTGGATCAACACAGAGTCAGGAGTCAGGGAGGTGTTTGTAGTTTGATCCTGAAGGTCATTCAAGGTGAAAGAACAACACATCGGTACCAGCCATCAAGATCTTCTCATCTTCCGTTACAGAAAGTAAAGACGGAACCAGAGGAAAGTCCACAGCTGAGACTTTTCCTTGTCTGGAAATCTGTAAACACAAGATGTGTTGCTGTGAAAACTGGTGGCTGGGGTTCCCCAGGGATCAGTACTGGGGCCCATTCATTTGGAGATCAAAATAACTGTGAAGGTTCTCAGAGTAAACAGTACCTGGAACAAAAAGCCATCTTTGGAGACCACAATCACTTTCCC
The DNA here is from genome assembly GCA_016785265.1 of Paraplagusia blochii. Classification (NCBI taxonomy): domain Eukaryota; kingdom Metazoa; phylum Chordata; class Actinopteri; order Pleuronectiformes; family Cynoglossidae; genus Paraplagusia; species Paraplagusia blochii. The sequence continues at coordinate 7,188 of JAFBJS010003605.1, read as the reverse complement.
TCGTTTTGGCGCCAGAGTGGAGTTGATGACAGTTATGGATCTCTTGGAGCTTCTCAGCTCGGTCTCCACAGTCGGAGTCCTTTTTAAAAGACTCCAGATTCTGACCAGACCAAACCGGGTCAGAGAAAACACGGAATCTTCCAGAACTCCTACAGTGACAGAATCCTCTTCATTAGTGCTGCTGAAGAGCTGGGCTCCATCCAACTTCCACAGCTTCACCTGGAACCACACACAAAAAAAGACATTTTGAGGACGTCGGTATGTTTCTGCTCTGGACAGTCAATCTTTTTATAAAGGAAAATCGTTTTGAATCAAATTTCAATGTCAAATAAATAACACATGCAGTACCACAGCACCACCAGCGGGGGAAGTATCAGGTATTTTACCTGTGTACTGGTGTAAACACAGATCAGCTGATTCTGATCCAACAGTTGGAGGTGCACTGCTGAGGGGGTGGAGTCAACAGGCACCGCCTCCTGGATGCAGAGCAGCTGTTGACCATTGATGAGGTTCCACCTCATCAGACATCCATCAGCAGCCAATGAGAGGCAGCCAGTAGAGCTGTCAATCACCTGGACGTGCAGGACAGCGTCTGTACGACGAGGGATTGATGACATATATAAATATATAAAAATACAGTTGTTGAAGTGTGTGTTGGACAGAGACAGAGAGAGAGAGACAGAGAGAGAGAGACCTCTGTGTCCCAGCAGAGTGTGAAGCAGCTGTTGGTCGACCAGACTCCACACCCCCACCACTCCATCATCTGAACCTGCCACCAGGACCTGCAGCTGAAGACTGACATCCAGACAAACCACCCCTGGGGACAGGAGGACAGGTGAGTCCAGCAGGAGTTGGAATAACTTTGACTTTGACCAGGTAAGACAAACAACTGTCTGACCTCCATGAAGTCCATACAGAGTGTGCTGCAGTGCCCCGCCTGGCTGCTGCATGAAACTGCACTTTGGCAGCAGGATGGGTTCCGGGCAGGTCAGGAGCCACTCCTCGCACTGGCTGCACAGCTGACCAATCACAGCGGGGCATTTCTGGGCCAGGGAGGAGAGACGAGCCAGCAGCTCCGCACAGAAGACGTTCATATCTGGAGGAGAAGTTGAGAAGATCTGCTGTGATCGCTGCTGTGGTTCCTCCTTGTGCCCAACAACAAACCCACTGACCCATTTCTCCCTCCAGGAAGTCGAACGTGGGTTTGCAGAGGACCAGAGTGTCTCGGATCAGTCTGGTCTCGGTGCAGTTCATGAACTGGGTGCACAGGTCCAGGTCCTGGATCACAGCTGAGACTCCACAGACTCTGCTCTTACAGTACAGCCAGTCGACAGAGCCTGGAGAAACATGGACCAAACTGAGCTTCTGGGAACATTTGGACGAGAGGCGTCCAAGAGAAACCTAAAAACCTTCTATCACCAGTCCTGTTGTCCTTGAAGAAACTACTCTTGGAACAAAAACCCAGGACGACTGAGGACCTTCAGAGACATGAACCAGAAAATCCTTCTACCACTTTAACATAGAGTATTTACCAGTCAGTAGGGGGTGCTGTCATTTCTTACCAATGACCTGCTGTTGTAGCTCCTCCCACTGGTCAGCATGAAGCAGGTGATAGGGCATTTCCTGGAGCTTTCTGACATTAGCCATTCCAGGGGCAAACCACAGAGGCTGGGGTGGAACCTGCCACGACATCGACTCATGTATTGAAGGATCGGTTCATACTGAGACCATGGGCTTTGATAAACTGGTACCTGGTACCTTCCTGTCTGAGAGCAGCAGGGACAGACCGGGCAGCGCCGCAGGCTTCAGTTTCCCTGACCATCGTCCCAGGAAGTAATCGGCCAGAATCTTGTGGCTCCGCGCGCGGCGTTCTGGTGTCAGGTAGTGAGACGAAACCATCTCTGCAACGTGTCTGAGATACAAGGACCAACTTTCTTATGGCTTGGATGTGACCTGGTCGACCGTCTTGGTTCACCATTTTTTCTGTTTGTCTGTTACCGGTTGTTAAATGCGATGAAGACGACTCCTGACGTCCAACGCTCCTCCAGCAGGTCTTCCAGGTCCCGTCGAAGTCTGGCCCACAGGAAAGGAGGCAATCGGATCAATGAGGGCGTAGGAGGGAGGAAGTACTTGTACACCTCACTGATGACGTTGTCGTCAAGAGACAGAACGTCACGAAGCTCTGCCTCCAGTAGCCCCTGCCTGTGGACCAAAGATGGAAATCGAACCTCAACTCAGATGTCAAATGTTTGACAAAGCTGGTTCTAAACGTCACCTGACCTCGCCAGGGCCAGGTATCCCAAGGCCCCACCAACCAGCTCCTTTCCATGTTTCCCCTCCAGCTTCAGAAGGAGCTTGGAGAAGGTTTCCTTCAGGTTCTCGCCCAGGGTCAGCTCACTGAGGGGTGTGAAGGAGCTCCAGTGTTTGGCTGCAGACAGCATCAGTTTGAGGTGGAGAGGACATCCAGTGACCTCAAACCTCTGCAGCACAGCTTGGCTCTGCTCTGGCGTCAGTGTCCGTTGCCATGATCTCATGTTGGTCTCCATGATCTTCTTACCATCGTCTCCAGACAAACGTTCCACCATGAAGAACCTTTCCAAATTCTCCACCTTCAGGCGGATGTTAGCAAAGACTTCACTGCTGGTGTCCATGGAAACTACAATGTGAATATTGGGTGGTAGATCCACAGGAAACCAGTGAAGCCTGTGAGCGTGGTCCTGGTCCGACAGCTGGTCCAGGGAGTCGAGTATGAGGAGCAAGGTGTAGCCCTGTTGGGACGCCTGGGACAGCATGGTTCTGAAGAACCTAAGCAGCTCCAGGTGGGCTCCAGCTGTGAGTGGAGATGGTGGAGACAAGCCACAGCACAGACATACCTGGAGACAGACGCTGTGAAGAACCTGGTTAATGTCTGGTCTCTGAGGATGATGAGCAGAGAGCAGTCTGATCACCACGGCAGATCGGGCCCCAAGGACCTTCTGCATTTCATGAGCTAGCTTGCAGAGCAGGGTGGTCTTTCCCATCCCAGCAGGACTGTGGACAACCAGCGGTCCATGATGGACGTTGTTGGACTCCCACATGGTGAGGCAGAGTTTACCCAGAAGAGTCTCTCGTCCTTGGAGACCCTTGCACAGCTCGGTAGTCCTGGCAACCTGCTGCCTCACCTCCTCCTCCAACGTCGCTGATGTTTGAAAGCGTCCCTCTGTGCTCCCCCAGACTCTCCTCTCACCTTCTCCTCCCTCAGCCTGGGGTTGAACCACGGCTGTGATCCGAGCTTTCATCTGGGAGACGAACTGTTCGCAGACGCTCTCCAGGTACTGAGCGTGCTCCTTGCGTTTGGGGTCGACGCCCCCCTTGACGAGCTCCACGCAGTGCAGGTTCAGGATGTCCTTGGACGAGGTGTAGAGTCTGGACTTGAGCTCCGTCAGGAGACCCTGGGCTTCTGCATCAAGCAGGCCATCAAACGTCACGTCCATGTACTTTGCCAGACGTTTCGGACCTTCTCTCACCCTCTGTTTCTGAACCTCCCGGACGAAGAGGAGCGCTGAACGTCTGCTGTCGTCTTCCCATAATCCCTGCTCAAACTCCCTTTCTGTGACTGTGGAGCAGAAAGAGAAGACGCTCAGTTTTCTGATACGACAGCAGACAAACACAGAAACACGGCTCTGACCTGAGGAGAAGAAACGCTTCTTCTGCTCCGACGTGACGTCCCCGTCTTTCTCCGCCGCCGTGACGGCTGTGCGTAGGAGTTGTAACAGTTGAGTCTCAGTGAGACGCCAGGACACCACGTCCTTGTCATGCTGCGGCCTACTCTCAGGTCGGAGGTCATTGTAGTGGGGGAAGTGAGCCGTGATTGGCTGAAGCACGTGGGTGGGCGGGACAGCATTGTCGTCTTTCAGAAACCACTGGTTCAGCTGTTTGACGCCTTCAGGGTTTTTGGTGAGTTTGGACGAGAGAACTTCGAACTCTTTCTCTGGGATGAACTGAGGAAGAGCTCGGTGACCGTACCGGTTCCCCAGCAGGGCCTGGGGAACCATGTCAGAAATGTATTTATAGATTTAAATAAAAACCATTAGAAAATGAAGCAGGACATTTTTACTACTCTTTCATTTTAGCTTCAGCTACAAACACTTTTTCTTAAAGTTAAAAATTTATGTAAATATTTGTTAGTTTTAACTATCGATCAAACGTCGCCCGAAAACAGTATCACAAACGTTAATATCTTCTCCACGTCTTCCTGTCCTGTCCTTTGGTGTCTTCACTTCTTGTCATGTCATAAATTTGATCGATTGTATTTTGTTGCTCAACTTTTTATTTTACAGTTAACTCACGACGAAGGCGGGACCAGCGGAAATCCTGCGACAGTTCTCGATCTCCTTCACGAAGATTTCCCAGGAATCATGATGTCCAGACATAATGTTTCTAATCCCCCAACGCAGGTCCACCACCTGAGGGAGGAGAACATTCAGCTCATCAGAACACAGTGACCCGTTTTAGAGGTGGCTTCAATCTGGACCTCACCTCAAACACGAAGCCCAGGCTGCGGCAGAAGGACAGAACTTCTGGATACGCCTTCTCCAACAGGGCCTTCCTCTCACTGCTCATATCTGAGGAGAGAAACCTCAAACCATTTTCCCTCCACCCAAGACTAGAAATCTGTCAACAGACGGTGTCCATTCTCTGTCTTTATTCTGGGTCGGACCGACCATCACTCTGTTATGGAGAAGGTTCTGAAACAGAGCAAACCCCAAACCTGCACGGAGCCACGGCCTCATGTATCCCGGCCGTGGACCTGTTGACCGAGAAGTCCCACCTGGACTCCTCGCTCCACCTTCACCTCTCAGTGTCATAGACCTGTCTCTACACCGGCTCTGATCACATGATCAAACTTCTATGAATAGCTGGAAGAACCGGCTCTGACCTGTAAAGGTGGAGCTGATGAAGACTCGGATCATGTTGGAGCAGGTCTTCATCCCCGGTTCTCCTTCACTCTGTCCTTGGAGGTCCTGTAGACCGGCGTCTTGATGCTCCGCCATCGTCTCCTGCTTCTCCTTCTGTCTTGTCTGTCTTGATCTGCACTCCCTGCACGGCTCCTCCAACTCCTGCCCGTGTCTCCTCCTTTGAGACTGGACTCCAGGACAACCGCTCCTCCTCCAGGAGCTGCTGAAGTCACTTGGTCCAAGTTGGATTTTCATCATCAACTGTCTGTGTTTGTAATTTTTCCACTGTCTTCATCGAGAGACACCTTTATCAGGACATTTGGAAATGTTTGGACTGATGTCCTTTTATTTCATTCAAACCACTTTTGTCATTTTCTATTTAACCCTTTGTGTCTCATCTGTTTGGGTTTTTCCAGTTCAGGAAATAGCAGTGAGTTCTTTACTGGTTACGTCCATAACATTTGGCCAAAACCTCATTATTTGAAGTTAATGTTTTAGGAGACGAATACGTTCATTTGAATGAATCATTGAAGCAGACGAGCAGCAGCTCCAGACTCAGTCACCACTGTTTTCTGACTTGTTTTCTCTCTGACTCGTGTGACTGTGTATGTGCGGTCGTCTGATCCACACTGACTGTTTACAGAGCTGGGCCTGGGCCTGGGGGGCCTCCTGGGTCCTCCAGGTCTCTGAGGAGTGGGGGAGGAGGGGGCTCTTTGTTAATGACAGTGATGAGACACAGTGATAATGAGGATAACAAAGCTACAGAGAAGCTGTTGGAAACCTGCTGCACCTGAAGCCACAGACGGTCATTAACGTCACTGACGCCGACAGATGTCGAAAAAAAAAAAAAGTAAGAGATGAAAATAGTGAACTGCTGCTGTGTCGCAATGAAATGGAAAAATGGTTAAAACTGTTGATGTTGTTGAAAAACTATGCTTGTTTATTATACTGTATATGTCTGCCATTAAATTTTACATTTAAAATACATATTTTGGGGGGAAATCTTAAACAAAATTCATTTTTTTCATGTTCCTTAGATATGTAAAAATGTTTTTTAAATATATTGCAAGACTTTATCTTGTCTGCATGTTTAGAATTAGTTAAACAAATCAAACAATTTTGAGAAATTTATTGAAAAAGTGTTTTTTTTTAATAAAATGCTAGTTTCCCACATCAGGTTTGTTGATAAAATAAAACATCTATTTAAAAATTACAATAATTTGTAACTATTCTGACTTTTCTGCATGTTTCTAATTAAATTATATTATTGAGAGAATTAAGACAAGAAAAATGGGATTTGTTGCTGGTATCACATGTCAAATTTTAAACATTTTACACATTTTCAACTTTCTTTTCACAATTGTGTTTTTTCTGCGTATTTCTCATCAAAGCATATTAGTTGTATAGATATTAAAAATGTACTTTAAAAAATTTTACAAAATTCATTTCATCTTGTCTGCATGTTTTTATACTAAAGAAAGTTAGAATTTTAAGGTCATGACGGACGTCCACCATAAAATATTTTGCCAAATCTAAGATGCGAGGTGGGGTGGGGTTGGGGTGACCATCAGGGAAAAGTATGAGAGTGATGTGGTGGATGTGAAACGGGTGTCAGACATGTTGATGTGTGTGAAGGTAGAAATACAAGGAGTGATGATTAATTATCACTTGTCTCCAAACCCAAACATTTTTACATTTTTACAATTTTAACCACAAAAAATATTGAAAAATGAGTATTTTAAGACAAATAAATGCAGTTTCTTATTATTGAAAAACTTTTATTTTTGCAGTGACCACTATACTACTCAAAAAAAAATTATAAATGTTCACAATTTTAAACAACCAAAAATTGATAACTGAGTATTTTGAGACCAATGAATACTATTTTAGTCATTTTTGAAAAACTTTTATTTTTGGAGATTACTTCTGGATCTTATGAGGACAGTATTTCACAGTCATCACTAGTCTCCATCCCATAAAATTAAAAAAATTAAAATTTTAACCTCCAAAATATTAATAACTAAGTATTTTAAGATAAATAAATGCATTTTAGTCATTTTTGAAAAACTTTTATTTTTGGAGATTACTCCTGGATCTTATGAGGAGAGTATTTCACAGTCATCACTAGTCTCCATCCCATAAAATTAAAAAAATTAAAATTTTAACCTCCAAAATATTAATAACTAAGTATTTGATGACAAATAAAAGCATTTTTAGTCATTTTTGAAAAACTTTTATTTTTGGAGATTAC
>JAFBJS010003602.1:11891-25731 GCA_016785265.1 Paraplagusia blochii | reverse complement strand
ACCAATTCACCCACGGACCGGTACCGGTGCCCGGCCCATTTGTTGGGGACCACTGCCCTAGTGTTGACTGTTGTTATTACAGAGGCCTCACGTCATTTTTGCCTCAATGTACAAAAAATTTCCACATTACATCTTATGGTGGGGCAGTTGTGGCCTAATGGACTTAAGGAACAGGACTTGGGTCCAGGGTTCCAGGTTTGAAGTAACCAGCTTGCAAATGGCATCATCCACACTCACTGTTCCCTGGTTGCTCAAAGTTGCCCATTGTTCAGGAGTTTGATTACCTCTTTCTTTTGCTTATGTCAAGACCAATCACATTTTTTTTTTTTTTTTTTCCTGCTGTTTTTTTGCTGTTAGCATGCAAGTTGAAAATACAGTCTGCGATAAAGATTGAAGTAATGCATTTAGCCCCATTCTTTTGAGTTTTTTTTTCTTTTCTTTTTTTTTTTTTTTCTTTTTAAATAAACTAAATATTTCCCCTTCCCCAGATATTGAATGCAAGGGCCGTGCTAGAGTTGATGGGGTTGAAAATACAGTTGAAAATACACATTTGCTTTTCTTGTTTTAATGACCTAGAATGAAAAAAAAAAGAAAAAAAAAATCACTGATATAAACCCTGCTAGCATATAAGCCCACCAATATACTGGTGGGCCAACTGTAGTACATATTTGATATGATCTTGCGGGCCAAATATAATTACACTGTGGGCCAGAATTGGCCCCCGGGCCTCTGCCTTAACTCCAATAGCGTTTTTGACGGAAATGTTTCTCTTTTACCCTGTTTGTCAGAGTGCTCACCATGCCATGCGCATCCACCTGGTTTTATTTCAGCCTGGCAGCGTTTTATCTGCAGCTCTCTGTATGCAGACCTGCACCATTATCAGAGAACAGCTTGTATAGTTTATCTCAAAAGAGATCTGGTGGCAAACAGATTCCCAACTGATTCATAACAGTTTCCGCTTGTGTACAGTGGAGTGGCTTTGTAGCCTGTACACTGAATGCATAATGTGACACTGATTTATAAAAGCAATTCCATTTAGCTGCTCTTTTGGCTCCTTGGGCTCCTCCAGTGTGTGCCCACCACATAATAGAAAGCCCCGTGTGACAAAAACTGTGTAATGTATTTGCTCTCTTAGTAAAACATGTTTTATAATGTGAGCCAGACATTTAGAGCTCAGGGATTTTTCGGGGACATCTATCACCCTGCACGTGGTATCTCGGCGAGTGCACGCGGCAGATGTGAATGGCGCCGACCGCTGTACAAAGTTCAAGTTAGCCATGATTCTTCAAGACCGTCATCAATCTTGGAAATATCTATCACAAAGATTTAGCGAGCGGCAAGGAGCCAAGCTGACCTTTTAAACAAAGCTGCGGTCTGATTGAACAGACGACAGGAAATGAAGTGGTATTTGGATAAAGACGGAAACTGACGGAAACTGAGGGTTGTTGTTTTTTTTTTTTTCTTCCCACCCTTCAGATGTAAGAGCCCAATTTCAAATCTGTCGACGTCCCATAAGACATCGGTTCCCCCGTGTTTTTGACTCGTGATTTCATTTTGACAACACAAATTTTGGGCGACCACAGCGACATTTTCTCATTTTCTTGATCAATTTTTATATTTAACCTCTTACTGGGTTACATAGTAGTCAGAATTTAGTCGCCAGTTTAGTTATTTTTCTTACATTTTAATTGAAGTATAAATACAGATTGCTTGTCCGTTGCCGGGTCGCAGGGCTAGCTAGCACCCCCCAAATCACATTGCACCATATTGTGAGCCTTCCTATGGGTGGTGAGCCCACAAGTAGTTACGTGGATCAGGACAGTGCTAAGCTGAGAGCACCTCAGTGGCAACCTGGTAGTTGGTGGATTCGAACCTAAAGCCTGGAGGACTGAAGTTGACTTCATTAACCACTAGGCCACCACTGGCGCCTGGGATCAGTCCAATATATGCCACCTAGAGGGTTGCAGAAAGCTTAGTTATGCACCTGCGAGTACCAAGTGGCCTAGGTTATCAACTCAAGACACCAGATATGGTATCAATGAGTAGCACAGATACAGTGTAGCTTTAGACCACAAGGTGGCAGTATGCATCAGTCGGTTTTTACATGAACTCAAATATAAACATTGTTTCAAGTTAATTTACTTGAAAAGTCCAAGAATCACAATCAAGTTGATCTGGATATTTCTGACCGTGAAGAATGTTCTAGAAGGTTGGGCTCATTCATGCCGTAGTTCTATTGCAGTATGTTGTTGATATGCCTTGTGAATCTAATGGCGAGGTTAGCTACTGATTTTTTTTTTTTTTTTCTTCCTCTGCTTGTGTCAAAGTTTGAGGTGAATCAGTCGATTCCAAAGTCCAACATCTTGCTCTTTGTCTCTATGTTGTTTCCAGATCAATAGTGTTTTTGTAATGAGGGGTGTGTTTTTAGAAAGATACATTCTTTGGCTTCAGATGAAGGAAAAAAAAGGGTTTCAAGAATTTGGTGTATATTCCCTTAGGTGCTCGGATCACAGTAAAAAGCATTGGTTTATTTCCAGGATTGTGTATTATTAATGCAGATGCTTCTTGAAATAACAACCCTTAAAAACCTTAAAAAATTACCTGTTGACTTGACTTCTGTTGGATACTCCCTTCAGGAGCGACAAAACCGATGTTGCGGGAGAGTTTTCGTCTTTGTCCGACTGATCCTCCGAGCTGGTGAACCATTAGTATTTCGCTAATAACATCAATCTTTCTTTTATGTACACAAGTCGACATAAAGTGTGAATCAACGGCTGAAAAGAGACATGAAACAACACAGCAGAGAAGTAATAAGGCTGCCCCTAACAGTGCGATCTAAGTGGAAGATAACAGGAGAAAACAAGATGGAGAGGAGCGGTCGGTGGGTGGGCGGCGGCAGGAGGCTCTGTTTTTGTTGTAGAGCAGAGGTTCAATGTCCAAAAGCTATATGTTTGTGTTTAGTATTCCGCTTGGAAGCAGCAGTATTACCAGGAATCCCTCACTCCCAGGTGAGTGCTATCAAGGTGTCAAGGGACGGGGACATGGTCCTCATATAACTTATCTGCTTTGGGTTGAAATGGAAAATGCTGCTGATGCTGATACAAAGCCACCGGGTCGGTAACTGCTCTGTGTGTAGGTTTCTATGCGAACACCACAAGAATAGAAGGTATTGACGGATTGAACCGTTGCTAAAGGGTTTTTTGCAAAGATGTTGTAGGGATTTTTTTTTTTTTTTTTTTAACCGTGTGACTCATGAGTGAAGTATAGAAGGTTCATTCAACTTCAGAATGGGAAAAGATACATAAAAAATTGCAAGAACAAACTCAACATATCTAATGTATCGGTTATTTGTGTGGATCACCCGGTTTCACCTCTTGGGCAAGTTTGATACCCAGTCAGGGTGGTGTTTTCCACTTGGCTCACCACCCGCAGTGAGGTTCATGAGGTGGGGTGGATTAAAATCTACGGATGGATGGATTTCAACATATCCATGAGAATTCTTAGCCATTTGGGACAAGGTTGAAGACCATGACGTTCAGGCAGCTGATGTGAGATTCTCAATTAAAGACAAGCTTGAACTTGAACATTTTTAGCTTGAACTCGAGCCAACAGTGCCGCCTAGAGGGCTGTAGAAAAACTTTATTATGCACCTTTAGGCCACAAGGGCCATTGGACTGCATAGGTAATAATCTAAAGTCACCAGATTGCAACCTGATGAAGAAAAAAGAGGAAAATGGATGGAATTCAATGATTCTCAGACCTCATACCATGTTTGATAAACATTAGGCAACTGAACGCCATAGATGTTTCGACATCAAACTCAAGAAGACTTCTAGAGAAATTTCACATCGAGTTGCCTAACTCTTGATCCAAATGTATTATGGCAATCACGGCCATCATACCTCTACACCTCCACCGCATCCATCAATCTCTTCTATGTCTCCTACCTGGTAGCTCCATCTCAAGGATCCTCTGTCCCTCCTCTGAACATGTCCAAACCATTTCAATCTGGCTTCTCTAGCTTTTTCGCTGAAACTTCCTGTTTTCCAACACACCTCTCCACTGTCGTACTCATCTCATACCTACCTGGCACTGGTCTAACATACTTCTCTGCCACTCCTGACTTCCTCATACCACAATACCTCCCTTAGAACCCTGTCATGGGCCTTTTCTAAATCTAGAAAAACACAATGCAGCTCCTTCTGACCTTCCCTGTATTTCTCCATCAACATCCTCAAGCCAAATATTGGATCTGTGGTACTTTTTCGTGGCATAAAACCATACTGGTACTCGCAAATCTCTACCTCTTACCTAGCCTCGACTACTCTTTCCCAAATATCGTATCGCTCATCAACTTTGTCCCTCTGTAATTCTTACAACTCTGCACATATTTTTTATCAGAATTTTATAGGTTATAATGTTGTTATTGTGTCAACTTAACCATGTAATCGGTCAGAATTCCTAGTTTTGTTGTACTTGATCCTTGATCCAAAGGATAAGTTCTCCATTATTTCCGGTCCCACAGTGTTCTGTAGGTGATGTGATCGATGCAACTATTGTTTATGTTTTTAATTAACCTTGTTTGTGGTTCGGTATTGGCTTTAATCTGATAATCAGATAATAATTAACAAACTCAAACTCCCAAGTCTCTCAACGCGCCACCATAGAGACGGTGGGTGTTTGTAAAAGGGACTGAGGAGTTCTTTCTTCATTCTTCATACCTTCTCGCTGCACTGATGTTTAAAAGCCATGAAATTTAATTCCCAGGAGAATTGGATCCTGGGAATTTGCCAGCCCTGTAGAGCTCCCAACAACCACGATTCAATGGTTTCCTACAGGAGATTTTAAACCTTTTATCTCTGCCACTGTGTTTGCTCCCATTTGCTTCCCCTCGCAGCAGTACAATCTCCAAGATTTCCTTCAGATAAAGAATTTGCTCCATTAATCTTCCCTCGACTGATGGTTTCCCTCACGCACTTCCTCATGCTTCACAGTGCGCAGTCATCCCAGTTCCTGGTCGGATTTTAGACTCGTGGAATTAGTCTTTCCTTTGTGCGCTGAACTTGGATTACATTAGTTAATTGTTTTTTAGCTCGATGTGGAGGAAAACAAAAAAAATCTTCATTATCCAAGGTTGTGTTTGTCTTGTGTTTCTCCAAATAATTATTATCCTGGCGTCCCAGCAGCGGTTTGACAATCTGTGACGCTTGATGTGTTTAACGGTGTATCTGCGCGACTCACTCCGAGTCTGCGATAATTAAATATTCCGACGTTGGCTGCGAGACTTCTTTTAAATAATAAAGTGAATCACAGGCTTTTAACTCGCAGACGCATTTTTCAAACTACAATATCTTAGAGGCTGATAAAAATGCAGAGTTCGTAAACTGGAAATCTATATATTCAGATAAGAAAGGTCTAAAGTATCAGCGACAATTTCCGTCTCACCCTGTCCTCTGTGTCCTCAACTCTAACTCCAACTTCCTTCCTCACTACATCCATTAAAATTTTTTCCTTAGATGTGTATAAGAGACAGGTCCATCTCCTCTTTGTCTCCTACCTGGTAGTTCCATCTCTAGGATCATTCTTCTACCAATATAACCACTGTCCCTCCTCTGGACACGTCCAAACCATCTCAATCTGTCTTCTCTAGCTTTTTGTCCAAACCTTCCTGTCCGTATTGTCCCTCTACTCACATCATTCCTGATCCTGTCCATCCTCGTCTCTCCTAAAGACAATCTCAACATCTTAACTCAATTTATCCTAATTAATCATAAATCATATTAATTGGTTAATTAGGAATCAACACACCTCCAATCAATACATTCAATATGTATCGTGTATATAGTTTATATATTGATAATAAATGATAAATGGAGAAGTGCATGTCTCACTACCACATCTTAAAGAGGAACTTACTATACTAACATACTAGTTGGTACAGACCTGGGGAAACTAGGGCCCGGGGACCATTTGCGGCCATTTGGCTTTTTATTCCGGACCGCCAAACTTGCACAAATTATACTATTATTTTACATCATTAAACTAGCCCTTATTTTCCCGATAAATTGTGAAATTATTCACGACTTTAATCATAATTTATCATAGTTCACACAAATACTCCCTCTAATCCTGAAATGACCTGTTATGCTAACTTTAGTGCCCACTGTGACTCATGAGTCCAAAAATTGTCCAGGCCTGGTGTAAATTCTTCAATGATGGATCTCCTCTTCAAAAAATACATTAACTCTGAGTGGATCTAATGGGAAAATGAAAGAAATTATAGAAGTTTAGGACATTTTTGTAATAAGCTGTAAAATAAAATGGAAGCGTGTTAAAAATGAATGGAACGGTTCCATTTTTAATCAACTTTTTACACCAAACCTGAGACACGGACGTGGTGACTGCTCAGCAGTTAAACCGCAGAACGTCCCAGCCCTGTCTCTCGTCCTCAGCTGCCGGGCTGCAGCTGTTCTGAACGTAACCCCACGTCCATATTGAGCGTCTACGCCGTGCACTTTCTCCGTGCGCGAGGGAATGAGAAGAACAGGTTCTGCTGAGCTGCCGACCGTTATGTTTGTGTGAAATTCTCAACAACAAGAGCTGTATCTGTCATCAGTGTTACCCTGCAGCCCCTCGTACCTCCACGTATACCATGCAAGTGTTGATATCTTACATATAAATAGGCGTCTTCTTCCATCTGCTTCACACTTTTACACCTTTTTCGAAAACACATGCACGTTTTTTTTGATGGAATGTTCGTCCCGTCTCCTCCATAAACTAAGGCTGGGAAAAAAAAAAAATAATAATAATTGTGTTTCCTCCAACAGGAATAAATAACAGGGTTGGTTGGTTGGGATATATTTCTTTTTGTCCAGATCATACCTCCAGAGTTCTGGTTATGTTCTGTGCTCGATGGCTGTGCCTGTATTTATGCAGTGTGGAATGCAGTGTAAGGTGAACGATATTATTCTTTCTTCCACTAGAAAAGTTTGTGGAAGAAAATTCCGTCCGTTTCTCTTCGGCGAGGCGTTATATGCAGAACTTCATTCTTCTGGTTACAAGCATGCAGCCAGGAGTGACATGTGATCATGGTTGACCAATCCCAGGGGCAGTTGGCGCCACCCACATCACATTGCACCATACTGTGAGTCCAATAGAAGTGATGTGGGTCAGGATGGTGCTTTGCTCAACTGGTGGATTCGAACCTCAAGCCCTGTGGACCCAACCCGATCGCTTGACCACTAATCCACCACTCCCGCATGGTGGTTTTCATAGATTTACTCAATGTTACTGATTTTGAGAAATACTTTCAAAAGTCTTCCCACCAAATTGTCCCTTTTTTTAAGGGTTGCCACAGCCAGTCAACAATTTCTATCTCACCCTGTCCTCAGGGACCGTGTCCTCAACTCTAACTCCAACTACCTCCATGTCTTCTGTGGTGTTTCCTCTGATGAATGCATTTGCACCCAAGGAGGAAGAAGACATAAGAATGCAACATTTTTCCTACTGGTGTAACATGTTCAAGTCAACACTGATTCCTGTTACGGATAATTTTTTAAAAATCAATTTTTTCACAATATTCTGAGTATTTCTAGCCGTCAGCAAAGGATGAACTCCCACTAACTGCAGCGCTGCATTTATTTGTAAAGACGCATAAAAATAGAAACGGACAAAAGGCAGATCAAGCTCAGCAACAATTGATGCTGAACGATTGACATTAAGTGCTGGCAATTTTTTTGTCCGCAGTCAATTTTCCTCTCACCGGTAGAATGAAGCTGCAAGTCTCCATGTTGTACAACAAGTTATCATGTTTGCTACGCTTTTTCACAAAAAAAATTGCAAAAAAAAAAAAAAACGACTCGTTGTGCTGGCCAAGTTTCTACTTCTCTTTTCAGCTTGTCCCTTTTTTAAGTTGCCACAGCGAGTCAACATTTTCTATCTCCCTCTGTCCTCTGTTTCTTCTTCTCTGACTCCAACTACCTCCTTGTCCTCCTTCACTGCATCCATCGATGTCCTCTTTGTCTCCTACCGTGGTAGCTCCATCTCTAGGATCATTCTTCTACCAATGTATCCACTGTCCCTCGTCTGAACATGTCCAAACCATCTCAATCTGTCTTTTCTCCAAACCTTCCTGTCTGTGTTGTCCCCTAATCACCTCATTCCTGATCCTGTCCAAGGACAAGGATGGACAGAATCTTAAATGGATTACAAACAACATTTTGCAACACATTGGAATGTGTTGCAACAGAGAAATATGACAAACGCTACAAAATGTAGAGAGAAATTTGTAACAAAAACTTTTACAGATGGCAATTTTGATACTGAAATTCTCAGTCGATTTGGATACAGATACAGTTTTTTTTTTTTTTTTTTTTTTTTAATCCCATTTGGCTTCATTAAACTCAGACTCCATTGGAGGGAACAGACATACAGTCATATGATGCACCAAGCAAATCTGACTGAAAACAGGATTGAGCAAAAAATTCTTTCTACACTTTTTGTAGTAAAAAAATCTAACGGGGTGCACATTCCAATCCCACTTTGTTGCCTCCTGTGTGTGAATATTCTTGGCTTCTAAATGTGACTCAACCCAAGCGAGTGATCGTTATTCATACTGTAGTTTCAGTATTTGAGTAAAAACACCTCACTTTTTTTTTTTTTTTTTTTTCTCTCTTTAACGACTGTGGTTGATCCAGAACAGCCTTTGCATTTAGATTACACCAATGATGCGATTTTTCCCTTTTTTTTTTCACCTTTTGATTGCAAGTGCGTGTTGACTGATGCTTTGGTCCCAGAACAACACTCTCACTCACGGGAGGGAGTAACAGAGCCAGTTATCTACAAATGTGTGTTTGCACGTTCCCACTGATGCAGGGTTCTTGTGCCGCAGATATATTTGCACCTTCATTTATTGCTTTGATTTAGATCACACGGCATTAACAACAGTGTGAGTGTCGGCCGGAATTTCTGAAATTCGGACAAAAGTGAAGGCAAATTTTTCTCAAAAATTTTGGTCGAGGGCTGAGGTTCCAAAGCCACCAATTTGGGATCATTAAGCTTTATATCTTTCTCTGCACGATGGTCGGCTTAACGAGCCTTTATTGACCCACATCACAAATCCAGTCAATACCTGGACAATCACTGTCTGACACACAGAGAGACTCGAATCCACCATGAGTTGAAAAGTGGAGGATTTGGCAAACCGAACTAGAGGAAACAAGATTTACATAATTGGACAACCTGGAGAAAAAAAAAAAAAAAACAAGAAAAAATATGGCGCCTTGTCTGGACACTTTCACAGTTTGAACGAGGTAATTCCCTATGGAGCCAGAATCATCTCAAATTGTTGTTTAGACACTAGGAATAGATAGAAGACAGGAGACAAAGCTGGAGGTGGAGGAGTTAAAGATGCTGAGATTGTCTTAAGGAGAGACAAGAATGGACCAGATCAGGAATGAGGTAATTAGAGGGACAACACAGACAGGAAGGTTTGGAGAAAAAGCTAGAGAAGACAGATTGAGATGGTTTGGACATGTTCAGAGGAGGGACAGTGNNGAGATGGAGCTACCAGGTAGGAGACAAAGAGGAGATTGATGGATGCAGTGAGGGAGGACATGGAGGTAGTTGGACTTAGAGTAGAAGATACAGAGGACAGGGGGAGATAGAAATTGTTGACTTGCTTTGGCAACCCCTGAGAGAAGGGACGAGCTGAAAGGAGAAGAAGAAGTTGTTAATTGCGTGACGCTCCCAGACACTATTTCTACTGGATTTTACAAATTAAAAGCACGATTTGAATGCACAATATACAATTAACAAATATAGTTTGAGGAATCCACATATGTGGTTTAAACAATTCACCAATGCGTTTAAATTTGTGAATCGTTATTGTGGTTTTATTGTTAAAATACATTTGCAAATTCCTCAAAATAGATTTGTGAGTCTGTGCTCGTACATTTATTTTGAAAGTGCATTTGTGAATTCCTCTAAATACCTTTGTGGATCTGTGTGTATATTCTTTTTGGGACTATTCTGTCAACATAATTCCCAGCATTATCATCATGGGATATGACTGAATTCCATATACCTGATAGTAATAAGTATAAATAATTCCCAGTAGTATTTGTGAAGTCATTTTTTTTTTTTTTTTTTAATTAAACTCTGACAGTCAAAGTACCTGGTCTATCTGACAAAACCAAACATTTAGTTTCCATTAGTCAAATGATAAGCATCAGGTCGGTGATGGAGTCAAATTCCTGTCTCCTCAGACAGGCAGGTGATGGATTCATGGCTCCTTCATCCACTGATCTAATGGACTTTTCCATTCTGATGATGAAGTAGGAAGATGATTGTCAGGCCGTTGCCACTCATCAGTCATTTTAATTGCTTCTATGGTCACAGAGCCAACGCTCTTGTTCTCAACTTCATCATTTTCACCAAGTGTTAACTCGACTTTTTTAACAGTATCACGCGCTCGGTTCCCATCGCCTTTTTTGTTCATAATTGTAGATTTGAAAACAGTTCCTGGTCCAACAATTTAATTCAGCATCTGGTAAGGGTCATGTGACATCAGGAAACCCACCAACAGGTCAGACATGGAACATATTTTTGTATTTTGTATTGATTTGCCTAGGGCTGTATGTTGGCTAACATCTGGCAATTAGCTAGAAATGATAATACAGGGACAACATGACTGTGCTATACTGCAATATTCTAGCCTTTAGTGACTTAAAATATATGGATGAAGATGTATATATGTGTGTGTACATATATACTGTATATATATATACATATATACATATATATGAGGGTATATATGTGTGCATATATGTATATCTACACATATATTTATATATATATATATATACATATATTCTTTACACATATATACATACTGTACATACTGTATATACACACACATATTGACAAATATATGCATGCATATATGTATGTATATCTATACATATATTTTCAGTATATATATACGTATATATATTCTTTGCACATATATACATACTGTACATATATACACACACATATTTACAAATATATGCATACATATATACATGGTATTTATAAATGTATAGAAATAAAAAAAAAAAAAATCACAAGTGCATTTTTGGAATTAATAAACCAACAGCAATTTGCAAATGTATTTGGAATATTTACAAATACATTTACGCTTGAGAATTGTCATACGTGCCCTCAAATCGTGCCCTTAATTTGCATTTGCTTGCATTCGTCCGTGGATTTTGAAAACTTGTCTAGTTTCAACCAGATCAACAAATACATTTTTTTTTCCATGGGGCCAGTCAGCAGCCAATCAGAAGTCTCATTCGGTAGCAGCCAATTAAACGACGGTATCCCCAAGAGGTACCTGGTGTGATGCCACCACACTTCACCACAGGCTTCTATGCTTGTAGAGCAAACAGCTTTGTATCTCAAGTTGTTACTTTTATTGTGTTTTAACGTTATTATTTGAAAAAAGCCATTTCTGGTCTTTCACATGGATCTGTGGTAAGATATATGTTTTGTTGGAGAGATCATTTTGTTGATTATACTAAAAATTATTTTGTTGATAATATCAACAGCATCTGTGGTGCAGTGTAGTGACATTCCCCGAGGACCCCACAAATAAATCCTGCTGGTTTTATAAGTTAAAAACATGATTTCAAAAAAAAAAAAAAAAATTATTATTAAAATTCCAAATAATTAGTACAACAAATACATTTGTTGATCCGTATGTGTGTATTTATTTTTCTTGAGGTTCCATACCTCTAGATTAAATGGTTTAAACGTAAATGCAAAAAGTTTTTCCTTTAAAAATACATTTTAACCTTTTGTTACTTTTTTTAAATTGACTAACTTGCGGTTAATTCCAGGTGCTGAGCTGCTGTGACTGACATAAGGTGTTTGATTAGTTCTGATTCCTTATCCCTGTCGTGGTTGGACAGATTCCTAATGATGTGTTGTGTGGTTTTACGGGTTCCTCCCGTGAGGATCGGCTAAGCTGTCGTAATAAGCTGTCACCCAGGCAGAGTCACCCATTAGCAGCCACTCGTAAATGGCCATATTTTCTGTCGAGGTGGAAGCGAAAAGCGCCTCAATTATGTCCCGTCCCCGACGTGAGAAAACAGTTTAGAGTTTCCAGTCAAATGAGCTTGTTAAGTCCTACCTGAGACATCTTTCAGGCCGGCTCCAAACTGCTGTACTGCTGGGTAAGAAACATGTATCAAATTGATGTTTACACCTGGCAGTATTCTGCAGAGTCAAGTCGGAATATGTTATCGCCAGGGAACTTTATTTTTCCACAAAACTCCCAAAATCTGGAAAGAACAAGACTTAAGAGTTATATAGTCATTTTTTTTTTCTACTTTTTGTCTATTTAAATGCAACAAATTAAATGTAAACGTGTAGCTGTCATTCGTATTTCATTATTTGTGCACAAATATATTAGTGCCAGGGCTCGTAGTTGGATAGAGTGCGATTTTGGTGTCAGTGGTGGAGACTTCTGCCCCTTTGACCCGGCAACAGATGATGATTAAGTACCATATACGGATAAAAGTAGCAAAATATTTCGGTTAAATGATTCAAGATGGGCTCCTGTAATAGAGGTTTGAAATAGAGGAAATATATATATATATATATATATATATGTGTATATATGTGTATATGTATATGTATGTATGTGTATATATACACTTTTTTCAAGTAGTGTGTGTGTATATATATATATATATACTACTTGAAAAAAGTAAAGAAGTTACTGCTCTGAAAAGTAACTAGTTACATTACTAGTAACTAATTTATAAAACCGTCCATTTGGACAATAGATAGTAACCAGTAACAAGCCACTTTACACCTCAGTAACCATAACGGCATTAGCGAATGGGGAAAGTAACGCGTTACATTATTAGTTACTGAGAAAAGTTGTTTCGTTATGTAACAGCGTTACAAGTAACGCGCTAGTCCTGATAAAATAACATCACTTACAAATAACATCTTACAAACTGATTGTTGATCACATTGTCTGTGTTTCTTGTTGTCAATAGAAATTCATGTTCATTCATTTTTTTTTTTTTACATTTCAAACAAACCTTTTGGAAATGATTTTCCAGTTTTTATCTGGCTCTGGTTGAGTGTTTGTTTCGTTGTATGAACCTAAATTCTGCAGACCATAATAACTGCTCAGTATTTGTGGAAGACAAATTAAAAATATTCTCCACTGCGGCCTTAAATACACATTTTTACATTTGAGTTTTTTTATGTTTTGCAGTGTTATCTAAAAAATAATAAAAGCAAATTTGTCATTGACGGATATTTCTGCATCCCGAACTGTGAGTTCAATTTTTATGTGCCCGCTTTGTTGTCATTACCGTAGCACAGTCACGAACAGTCTCATCAGTCACAGCATTTAATGTGAAACCAGACCAGGACACAGTCATTCCATAGATATTATTGTTTTTTTTTTTTTATTTGTTTTTGTCCAATACATCGGCAATATAGTGGTTTTTTTTACGTTTTATTCGTTTGTAAAAAAAAAAAAAAAAAAAGGAGATAAACTTTAATTGACACACACAAAATCCTTTTCTATCCTTAGTAATCACTCCAAGGTTTCGAAGCTTTAAAAGTGGAGAGTTGCTTTAACTGAACCTGATTTAATTGCTGTCGATTCAGGCTTTAATTGGATTTGAAAAGCCACTTTTACACCCGGTCATTCATGAGAGTTGCTCCTAATATCGCTCTCTGATGTGCACTGGATTCACCTTCTGCCATGTCATGTGATCTGTTCTGATTCACGTTAAAGTCCTGGTCTGGCTGTCATTGGCCTGTCTCTTATACA
>JAFBJS010003602.1:461-11613 GCA_016785265.1 Paraplagusia blochii | reverse complement strand
CAGTAACCATAACGGCATTAGCGAATGGGGAAAGTAACGCGTTACATTATTAGTTACTGAGAAAAGTTGTTTCGTTATGTAACAGCGTTACAAGTAACGCGCTAGTCCCGATAAAATAACATCACTTACAAATAACATCTTACAAACTGATTGTTGATCACATTGTCTGTGTTTCTTGTTGTCAATAGAAATTCACACCAATTTTTTTTTTCTTTTTTTTTTTATACTTGCAATTACTGTATTTTTGTGATTTATTTGTGAGACAATTTTCTTTTTTTTTTTTTTTTTTTTTTTACATTTCAAACAAACCTGGAAATGATTTTCCAGTTTTTATCTGGCTCTGGTTGATTGTTTGTCTCATTGTATGAACCTAAATTCTGCAGACCATAATAATTGCTCAGTATTTGTGGAAGACAAATTAAAAATATTCTCCACTGCGGCCTTAAATACACATTTTTACATTTGAGTTTTTTTTATGTTTGCAGTGTTATCTAAAAAATAATAAAAGCAAATTTGTCATTGACGGATATTTCTGCATCCTGAACTGTGAGTTCAATTTTTATGTGCCCGCTTTGTTGTCATTACCGTAGCACAGTCACGAACAGTCTCATCAGTCACAGCATTTAATGTGAAACCAGACCAGGACACAGTCATTCCATAGATATTATTGTTTTTTTTTGTTTGTTTTTGTCTAATACATCTGCAATATAGTGTTTTTTTTTTACGTTTTATTCGTTTGTAAAAAAAAAAAAAAAAAAAAGGAGATAAACTTTAATTGACACACACAAAATCCTTTTCTATCCTTAGTAATCACTCCAAGGTTTCGAAGCTTTAAAAGTGGAGAGTTGCTTTAACTGAACCTGATTTAATTGCTGTCGATTCAGGCTTTAATTGGATTTGAAAAGCCACTTTTACACCCGGTCATTCATGAGAGTTGCTCCTAATATCGCTCTCTGATGTGCACTGGATTCACCTTCTGCCATGTCATGTGATCTGTTCTGATTCACGTTAAAGTCCTGGTCTGGCTGTCATTGGCATCTGGTGCTGGTGAAAAACGAGGACAATTATTAGCAACATTTTGTGAGTTTTTCCATTGACTGAAAAAGAAATAATGATCCCAACCTGTGGCTTAATATCTTGGCTAAATGCACTATTGATAATTACCACTGATTGCAATTTAGAGGATAATTGCCATTTCTAGTTTCTGGCAACCGTGGCTCTCTAATGTTGCTGAAGCGTGTTCCATAAACTGCACGCACTTCATGACAAGAAGGAAACTTGACTCCGATTTTTTTGGAGTTAAGCTTGTTGTCGACCCAGTGAGTTCTACACAGACAACAGCAGCCGACAAAGATAGCCCAGCGGGCAGAGCTTGTTGTTGGTTCAACATGATGTAAGTTCCACTGTGGGTCTGTCTTCTCATAACAGAACAAAGTACACACACACACACACACACACACACGCATATATATATATATACAGTATATATTCTATGTCTCCTTTCGGCTTGTCCCTTTTTTCAGGGGTTGCCACAGTGATTCAACCATTGCCATCTCCCCCTGTCCTCTCCATCTTCTATTCCAACTCCAACTACCTCCATGTCCTCCCTCACTGCATCCATCAATCTTCTATTTGTCTCCTACCTGGTAGCTCCATCTCTAGGACCATTCTTCTACCAACGTATCCACTGTCCCTCCCCTGAACATGTCCAAACCAGCTCATTCTGTCTTCTTTAGCTTTTTCTCCAAACCTTCCTGTCTTCCAACAGCACACCTCACCACTGTTGTACTGTTCTCATATCTATCCTGCACCACTCTAGCATACTTCTCTGCCACTCCTGACTTCCTCATACCACAATTCCTAGGCCTTTTGCAAATCTCTACCTCTTTCATCAACCCAGCCTTTTCTCCAAACCTTCCTGTCTGTGTTGTCCCTCTAATCACCTCATTCCTGATCCTGTCCATCCTTGTCTCTCTCAGCATCTTTATCTCCATCACCTCCAGCTCTGTCTCCTGTCTTCTACCTATTGCTAGTGTCATATATACATATAGTTCAGTTAATACGTTTATAATCGAGGAAATCATAGGGAGTTAAATAAAAAAAAGTGTTAAAAATGTTTTGTGACTTGAAGTTAAGTAGTGAAAAAAATTTAGGGACCACAAGCCAGTGTTTTTTAGTGCCGGCCCCAAGATTAATGGCGAGGGTTGCGTCAGGAAGGGCATCTGGCGTAAAAAACTTTGGCCAAATCAATAATGTGAGAATCGATTCCCATACTGAAAAATGTTGACTCGCTGTGGAAGCCCCTGAAGAATACTATAAATATGTGCAAGGAAATACCATATAAAGTACTTTTTTTATTTAGGTTACCATCAAAAATAACCATGGAAAATGTCTAGCTATCAGCAATCTTTTGGCTTGCCCGTTATTCAGGGGTTGCCACAGCGAGTCAACATTTTCATTTTGTCTCGCATCATCCTGACGTCATCCAGCCCTTCCTGACGCAACCCTCATCATTTATCCAGGCTTGGGACCAGCGCTAAAAAAACACTGGCTTGTGCTCCCTAGTGGCTGGTTTCCCCCACAAATAAACAGTAAAAGATGAAAATATATGTGCTGCAATATAGCACATACACCACTTATATTACTAACCATCCAAGTATAATCACCGTGGGCCCTAGACCGTATCCCTGGGGGACTAGGTTTGACAGGTTTGACATGTAGATGGAAAGAAATGGAAGAAGAGTGAGTGATTTTAATGGCATCACCTCATTGTGTCACATTATTTTGAAAAACATCCTCCACCCACATTGATTATATACAACTATGATTCATTTCAAAGACATCCTTTTTGATGTCTCACCATTGGTGGAGCCGACGGTGGTTATGAAGCACCTGCCACCAGGATGGAGTGGACCTGTGTTTTCCAGACTAGACAGTTTAACAACAAAAGCCCCGGAGAAAGGTGATCTGAAGGCAGACAACTCCATCGATTTCCAGGGGATAATGTTGTAGTTGGGTTTTAAAACGTCAGGTATAAAAGGCTCAACGCTCAGACTCCTAATAAAACAAGTGCTGTGTTGTTTGGTGGAGCAGTGTGTCACGGATCTGGACTTTTTTTTGTAATTTTAAGGCTAAAACCTTTAGAAGGGGACATTTTCAGATTAAACATTTTTGAGTATTTTTGTGAAGGGACCTCATACATTACTTATATACCGTGTTATGGTAGCACAGTGGTGGCCTAGTCGTTAAGAAATTCTTATACTAATTCCATTATTATACCATCAGGACATAATTACCCCATGTCCCCCCAAAAAGTGTGCTTTCCGTAACATGAAAAAATAATTTAAGGATTTTTTTTTTTTTTTTTTCTTGAACATAAATAAAGCAAGAGTTTGAGTTATTCAGATCAGTGTTTCCAAACCTTTTTTTTTGGGGGGGGGGGCCATGAATCAGTTAAATATCTCCTACTAATTTTATGGACCAGTCGTTAAGTTGTGCCAGATTAAAACCCCTTTATAAAATTATATTTCCGGTGTTCTGAAATATTTTCCTACCTATAAAATCTTCCTACCCCAATTAACTGTGCATGCGCCTGTCTCTTATACACATCTCCTTCCTGTCTGTGTTGTCCCCCCAATCACCGCATTCCTGATCCTGTCCATCCTAGTAAATGTATGACTCCAATATTACTGTCTTTGTCATTTTAGTGTCAATGATGGCCGCTCAGGAGTATGAGGGTCCATCGATTTCCAGGGGATTATGTTGTAGTTGGGTTTTAAAACGTCAGGTATAAAAGGCTCAACGCTCAGACTCCTAATAAAACAAGTGCTGTGTTGTTTGGTGGAGCAGTGTGTCACGGATCTGGATTTTTTATTTTTTTTTTGTAATTTTAGAATAGAATAGAATAGTCCTTTATTGTTATTATTATATTTAAGGCTAAAACCTTTAGAAGGGGACATTTTTATGTATTTTTGTGAAGGGACCTCATACATTACTTATATACCGTGTTATGGTACCACAGTGGTGGCCTAGTCGTTAAGAAATCCTTATACTAATTCCATTATTATACCATCAGGACATAATTACCCCATGTCCCCCCAAAAAGTGTGCTTTCCGTAACATGAAAAAATAATTTAAGGATTTTTTATTTTTTCTTGAACATAAATAAAGCAAGAGTTTGAGTTATTTAGATCAGTGTTTCCAAACCTTTTTTTTTTTTTTTTTGGGGCCATGAATCAGTTAAATATCTCCTACTAATTTTATGGACCAGTCGTTAAGTTGTGCCAGATTAAAACCCCTTTATAAAATTATATTTCCGGTGTTCTGAAATGTTTTCCTACCTATAAAATCTTCCTACCCCAATTAACTGTGCATGCGCAAAACAAGGATTTCTCAAGCCTATAATTTTCTGCTACCAGACCGGTATAAAAAGATTGAATCTTGTATCAATGACTCTGCGTCATTTTGAGTTTATTGTTGTTGTCTTCACTGAGAAAATATTTTCTAATCAAATATAGTTGCATTATTGATGATGGAATCCTAACCATTGCATGATGGAATCCTAGCCATTCTATTGGTCAGTTCTTTTGTTGATATGGGTATGGATCAAGTGGAAGTAATAGACAGATGAGGCCAAAAGGAAACATTATCTTTCCGGCACCAATTCACCCGAAGACCGGCATTTTCTCCAAACCTTCCTGTCTGTGTTGTCCCTCTAATGCCCTCATTGTATTTCCTGTCCATCCTTGTCTCTCCTAAAGAGAACATCTTTAACCCCGTCTCCTGTCTTCTACTTATTCCTATTGTCTCTAAACCAAAAATAAAATTACATTTAAGTAATCTTCATATTTCATAAAACCAAATTTTAAAATAGGTTTCCTAAAATTGAAGTGTGGGCTGGATTCTAACCGTATATGCACCAGTTTTGGCCCACGGGCCATATGTTTGGCGCTCATAATCAACAGGAGTCATGGTGTAAACCCTAGGTTATTACAAATTCAATCTCTGGGTGCTTTAGTTTAACTCCTACACCCCCTGAAGTCAGGACCCTTGATGTTTTTTCATATCTTTGCTCCACAGCTAGCTTACTTTGCCACCTGCTGAGCTACATTCCTCTGGTAAATGGAATCAGCAGCGTGGATATCTTTTTGGTGTTCACGTAATGTTAGCTTATGTGTCCCTTTTCTTCATGTCTCTGTCTTACGGAACCAGCGTTTTAGTCCTGACCACATCCGTCAGAAGACATCTTTTGTGGTCATGTGACACAGAGAGAAACCAAGGCTTTTTTTATTTTTTATTTTTTTTATTTTTTTTATTTAATGGATGTGTTTTTTTCTCTGAATCCGTGCAGGGAAACAGATGACAAGCCTCACAGACGCAGACCAGTGACTAATTCATCAACCCATGGCATCAGGGCTGATGATGTGACTTTATTCACCTCCACATGATGTATTCGTCACCATCAACGTTATTTTTCTCGTTCCAAGTCGTGGAATATGTTCCGTTTTAATATATATGCAGCTGCGTCAGACAGTTGATGAAACAGCGTTAGTCAGGTCAAAGACACATGACGTGGACAGATGTAAGATGTCATCCGTCTCACTCTGTAATTGCGCGACATCCATTTAGACCAGTGTTACTCAACCTCTATGACTCACGGCATATTATAAAAACTGCATTGCATACCAACCGACAAGAATCATTCAGGAATCGTTTATGTATTATACTGTATGGTATATTTTCAGTATAGCTTAGAAAAGTTTGATGGGCCAGATTAAAAAATCCAGTAGTCCGCATATGGCCCCCAGGCCTTAGATTGTTCTGGAATAAGCAATTTTTTTTTTTATCTTTTATTAAAAAAATGCCATGTATAGTGAAAATAATGCAATAGAGACAGGAATTGAAGAAAGGAAACAAATGTTTTTAGTTTTATAGACATTTACTGCCACCTAGTGAATAAATAATTCAAAGGAATGCTTTTAACCTTTGTTGATTTTTACCCTAACACATTATTCCGATACCCACCTATCTGGTTGGCCAGATTGGAAAGCCCAACGAGCCACATCTGGCCCCTGGGTCATCGTTTGCCCGATCTGTTCTAGATTAAGTCAAAACTTTTGTCTTATTTATAAAAAAAAAAAAAAATGGCATGTTTAATTGAATAAAATGCAATAGAGACAGGAATTGAAGAAAGGAAACACATGCTTTTAGTTCTTATAGCCATTTGCTGCTACCTAGTAAAACAACACTTAATGGGAATGACATTGATTTTTGTTGATTTTTTGTCCTAACACATTATTCCGATACTCACCGGGTATCGAATAATTTCGGGCAAGATTTTAAAGCCCAACGAGCCACATCTGGCCCCCAGGCCTTTGCTTGCCCACTTTTGTTCTAGAATAAGTCAATTTTTTGCACCGTCCTGACCCACCCAAATGGGACAGTGCCATGCTCAGAGCACCTCAGTGGCAACTTGGCTGCTGGTGGATTCGAACCTGAAGCCCTGTGGACCCAAGTCTGCTTCCTTAACCACTAGACCACCACTGCCTCAAATGTTTTTGTCTTATTAAAAAAAAAAAAAAAAAAAAAATGCCCTGTTTAGTTGAATACAATGCAGTGGAGACAAGAATTGAAGAAAAAAAAGAAAAAAAATCTACTGCCACCTACTGAAATTATATGGAATTTATATAAACTTTTGTTGATTTTTTTTTTTTTTTTTACCCGGGCCTTGTCCAATCAGGTGTGGGAATCATTTTGTTGTTTTGCATTTTTGATTTGACCAAAAGTTTTACGCCGGGGTATGTGCCCCCTAGTGGCTGGTTTTGTTGGAAGCGGAATTAATTTGTATAAAAACCAAACTTTAGAGCTTTGACCAAAGTGAATGATAAATTGTTATCCGTATCTCTTATCCGTTTGCCAGGTCTCAGGGGCAGCCGTCTCCACCACTGCCACCCAAAGCACACCGCACCACATTGTGAGCCCAGAGCCCCCTAAATGTGGTACAGCAACACAATAGCATTTGACGTTGTTAGAGTTGTTCCAACAATATGTTTTTCTGTTCATCTTGTCGAATGAAAACCTCAGGGTGAAAGTCTCTTCATAAGTGACCCTGAAGCACAAGGAGGGCAGAAAACAATTTTAGAAAGGACGAGACTTCCACCACCTTACACCACCTTCAGTAAAACACTTTTAGCATAGAATCAGCGTCATGTTTTAGAGAAAAGAAAAGAAACTGTGTGTAAAACAAATATGTTTTACATTTTAGACTAATGGCCAGGTGTCTTTCGTGCCCCAGAAAGCGGAGATATCTTTTGAGTAATCGCGGCGTTTCATTCGCCGATCCATCATTCCTCCTTACATCCTTCTACGTGTTTCTGCCTTCTCCTCAGATATGTCAGTAAAAAAAATCCGAGACAAGCAAAGCATTAGAAGAAGGCAGTCAACTCTGTTCCTCCATTTGGCAGTAATATCAAGACGAAATACCCGGAGGAACGTCCCAGAAGTCTGTTTGTACAAGTTGAATAACTTCACGCTTCATGTTTTAAAGAGTCGCTGATGTGGTGGGAGAAGCAGAGCGGGTGGAGAAGGTAGAGGGAAATTGCTGCTCTTTTACTTGATCACTCAAGCTTTTATTTTCCAACTGTTTCAGTTCAGGTAAACACAACATTTTATAGTGACGGTCACTTGAAGACTTTACTGTAGCTTCCTGACACCAAACACAAACAGGAAGTGAATTACTAACGCACTAATGTAACAGACATTTCAGCAAATGAGAGTATTTGATTTTGACTTTTCCCTCTAGGGGTCACTGTGGCAGTAGTGCGGCAATACTTCTTCTTTTCCTTCTGGTTTGTCCATTTTTTTCAGGTGTTGCCTCAGTGAGTCACCGATTTCCATCTCCCCCTGTCCTCTGTATCTTCTACTGTAACTCCAACAACCACCATGTCCTCCCTCGCTGCATCCATCAATCTCCTCTTTGTCTCCTACCTGGTAGCTCCATCTCTAGGATCATTCTTCTACCAATGTATCCACTGTCCCTCCTCTGAACACATCTGTCTTCTCTAGCTTTTGCTCAAAACCTTCCTGTCTGTGTTGTCCCTCTAATTACCTCGCTATGCTCTAAAGAGCTATGCTCTAAGAGAGTAGTTCTCAACTGGTGGGTCCTGACTGTACTCGGGCGCGAACGCTTTCTGGGTGGGTAGCGAACAACTGGTCAAAAATCAAAATAATGTGACTGGGCTGTTGTGAGAGAAAATCTCTTATTTTGAAAGGCAAACCCTGAATATAATGAATGTTAAAAGTTACCTTTAAAAGTTTTTTTTTTTTTTTTTTTTAGAAAATTAATTAGCTTGGTTCTACCTGTCCGTCATACACTGTCCCTCTAATCACCTCGCTATGCTCTAAAGAGCTATGCTCTAAGACAGTAGTTCTCAACTGGTGGGTCCCGACTGTAAAGTCGGGCGCGAACCCTTTCTGGGTGGGTAGCGAACAACTGGTCAAAAATCAAAATAATGTGACTGGGCTGTTGAGAGAGAAAATCTCTTATTTTGAAAGGCAAACCCTGAATATAATGAATGTTTAAAGTTATTTTTAAAAGTTTTTTTTTTTTTTTTCCTTTTTGAAAATTAATTAGCTTGGTTTAAATTCTATAAGAGTGGTCATGACTTAATGACCACAGGAAAATGTGGGTCCCAGAGTGAGACCAGTTGGCAACCACTGTTTAAGGAAGCGGACTTGGGGTCCATTAGGCCCTTGGTACGAATCACCACCAAGTTACCTCTGAGGTGCCCTGAAGATGGTACTGTTTCCATACACTGCTGCCCTGGTGCTGTCTTAGCCCACCTTGGACAGGTTAGTTTAAAGTACCTGGTTTCCTGGGATAACTGTCTTTGAAGACAACATGGCTACCAAAATCTACCTAAACCACTGTGAGGCCTCGGCTTCAAAACAAAAGGCCTTCACACAATAGGGGACAGGAGCGAAGGGGCGGAAGAGGGAAGATTACATCACCGACTCTGCGTGCGGCTCGGTGGGAGTGATGCTAGTGCTCAGAAAAGAGCACATGGGGTCACATTTAGGAAACTAACACTGAGTGACAGAGGCCAGCAGGGGGCTGAGGTGAGAGGGAGCGGTGTTAGTGACCTGCTATCTCTACATCCAGTAGTTTCTCTGATCCATGCGGTGTGGAGGATTTGCTTACAAAGGTGTGAAGTAGGATTTACGGAGGTTCCCTTCAGCTCAGGTCTGTTGCCCTGACACTGTCTATGTGTTTCCATCCATAACAACTTGACCAGCCATGAAGGTATCAATCAAACGAACGACTTCAGGAAGTTGGGGCAACATGAGGTCCTTTAACGCTTCCATAAACACTCTATTTAAAGACTGGAGGTGAATGGAGTGGTCGGTGCCACGCTGACTTTCCTTTAACAAACAGCAGGTGGAGTCCAGCTGTGTTTTTATGCACCTGTAGACACAAGTATGAGAGTTCTACCTGTCCGTCTCACACTGACTGTACAATTACTGCGTGAAATTGTAGCTTTCAAATATATATATATATATATATATATATCAAATAAACATATATATGTGTATATATGTATATATATATGTATATATGTATATATGTGTGTATATATATGTGTATATATGTATATATGTATATATGTATATATATGTATGTATATATGTATATATATGTATGTTTATATATGTGTATATATATATGTATGTATATATATATGTGGATCGAGAATTGAATCAAATGTATATGCATATATATGTATATATATGTATAAATATATATGTGTATATATGTATATATGTATATATGTGTATATATGTATATATGTGTATATATGTATATATGTGTATATATACATGTGTATATATGTGTGTATATATATATGTGTATATATATTTGTATATATGTATATGTGTATGTATGTATGTACGTATGTATGTAAGCTCAAATCAGTAGTGACATTGTCATAGTGGAATATAATTACGTGATAATCAAGCGTGCGATCACTCTGTCCGTCTGTCCATCTGACCAGCCCTCAGTTCGTCCATCCGTCCATCTGTCTTTCTCTATCTTGTGTAACTCTTGGATTAATACTTTTTACTTTGTTAAGTTATATACTTTGTTAGTGATTCACTGTTCCAGTCCTGTTTGTACTGACATGGCGTCATTGCTAGATAAATATTTTTTACATTTTGACAATGGGTCCCCGTGGTTAATAATGTACAGTGTGCCAAGCTTTACTCTGTCCCATGTGTTATGAAAAACAAGGAGATACTGGAGCTCCAGAAGTGAGCAGATATTTTTTTGGGAGTTGCTGAACGATTCGAATGCTTTCATGTTTGTACAAAACCTGTGGATAATCATCTGGAGAAGTTGCCAAGTGGCCGGGTCTGTGTACAATTAGGTTACAGTGATTTAGCGGCGATTAAAATGTCCGTCTCTTCTGTGGACTTCCAGTTTACAGAAGATTGATTCGTTCGAAGTGACATGGTATAAAGACATCTCAGGTTTTTTGTGTCATCACCATAGCAGCGAGGCAGTTGGATGAAATGTGTTTGTTTGTCAACTGTGGAGAAGAGATTTGTATAAGCTGATCATTTCCACCGTCTTGGGCAGTTATGGCTATTTAAGAACAAACAGTTGGTGTGGAGCCCAGACACACAGTCTTAGCAGGAGGGAGAATATTGTATTTGTCATTGCAGTCATTTTCTTTTCAGGATTTACTGAATATCTGCAGCCTGGAACCTTGTTCCCTAAAATGTCCCTGATTTGCAAAGAAACTGCATAGTGCAATGTGGAGGTTGATTCATGGTTTGCATTGGTGAGTGAGTTGCTGGTTGTAAAATGTCACATGGATCTGTGTGTCTTGTTGTTTGCTTTGCGACATAAAACACAGCGACTGTTGGCCTTTGATATAAATCAGCAGTTCACTCAAATGAAACACAATATATTCTCAAATGGATGTTGTTTCTAGGGAAACCAGGGCGGTTACAAGTCGAAATCCATTCCTGTAAAGCTGGACTTGGCCTTTTTCCCTAGGACCCCACATTAACCCATCACACACAACCTCACACTGGTCTGTTTTTTTCTTCCTATTTTTTGTTTAATATATATATATATATATATATTTAT